>AWOL01S0366832.1:0-10892 GCA_000715115.1 Nicotiana otophora
TATCAGAGTCACCCACCGCCCTCCATGTCCACCGTGCCTTGGATGGTGACGCCGATATTGTAGTGTTCGCCCGAGGCTAGAAAAGTCTAGCGCACAGCCGTCGGGGACGACGGATACGAAGCGTGGTGGTTTGTTAAGGTTTATATAGCCTTGGGGTATGGTTCTCCTGGGTTGTATCATAATCGTAAGACCCAACGAGAACTTGATGTTACCATTGAGTTANCTGGCTGTAGAAAGACTCGTGTATCTACTGAAATCTCTGAGATTGTTGCCAAAAGGCTCATTGCTTTAGACCCAGAGAATACAAGCTATTTTGTGATTCTGTCTAACTTATATGCAGAGCAGAGCAGATGGAAAGAGGTAGAACAGCTGAGGCAACTCATGGATGAGAAGAATTTGAAGAAAGAGTTGGGTTATAGCTTAATTGAGACCAGCCTGTAGAAAGGTAGAGAATATAGACAGATGGTATATCAGTACATTATCTACTTGGAAACCCAGTCATAAGTTTGTGGAATTCAATTTCTTCTTTGAAGTGTTCTCTTATTCGTCAACTTCTTGTCTTGTTTCAACCAAAATTTTCAGAAGTTGGACAAATGACTATCTAAATTATTTTCATTCTCATGTGCTATGAAGTAGGTATTGAGGTCGAATAGGAGCTTCTCTTGCAGATTCTCAAGTGAAAAAACTGGCCTCATCAAAATACAGCATCATAGGATTTGAAATGCCATTTTGGAAAAAGAGGGGACAAGAGAGCCATCCTATCCCAAAGGTTTCCCACAGATTGAATTGTGAATTGCCCTATCAAGGTAGAATGTCTTCTTGCTACTAATGTGTTATTTCCTTTTTGCAAGAGTTTAAGCTGAACCATACAAATATATTTTAATTGGTGCAGCCTATACAAGTCCAGAAGAATGACGGGTATTGGTAAATGAGCCGTCACCGTGTGACTTCTCTTGCTACCATGATAGCACCCAGTGTGATCAGCATCTATGTTGCACGAACCCTCCAAAATACTGCCGCACCCGTGTTAGATCCTCCAAAAATACACTACTTTTGGATGATCCGACACGCACCGGACGACATTTTCGGAGTGTCCGAGCAACATAGATATCAATCGTGTCAGACGATGAAAATTGAGCACAACATTTGCTTCCCCACTACTTGAAGGAGGATCAACGTAGGTCAAATAGTCAGGATATTTACGGGGGATCTGGGGCAGATCTTGTAGATGGCAAAGGATTGAGAATCTCCATTTTAAATTCTTGCTGTGGAAGGCTATATGCAAATCTAACTGAAGTTGTGCTGAGCTCATAGACTTGATCCATTGAAGAGATACCTAAAAATACACTGGGTGGTTTCAGTCTTAAGCTGTCTCTACGATGAAGTAAAATAAACATTCTTTATCTTTTTGGTAGTTTTGCTTGTGTGATCGGAGCCAACTAAAAAAATGGAAATGATACATTTTGTATAAACTAGTTTGCGCAGCAGATAATCCATTATTAATCCTTTTATTTAATTTAATAACTATAGAAAGAGTAGACCATAGTCATTAAAGTGCAGGTAGAAAACATCTGTTTGGTGAGCACCACATTTGTTTGAGACAGACCTCTGTAGAACAATTTTATTCTTGCTTCACGTTGCATGTTTAAATTATCTTTTTCATTTGGTTATTCTTTCGATGCATGTGTGTGTTTCTGTGAACGCAATATTCATTCGAGAGAACTATACATGAAGTATGAAGAAATCACTTTGACCAAACAAGGAGGGTTCAATCTGTAGTACATGAAATGCAATTACTTGTGTTTGCTCTAGAGTAAGATATTTTGCAAAAAAGCATTTTCCTTGATATAATAATATTCGTTGTTTGGTTGCGTAAAAGTGATGTAAATGTATTTTTTCAGGGAAAATGTTCACTGAATGGGGAATATGACTTGTGCTATTGGTTAAGACTCTCTAATGTCGCCTAACATTGCTTGCGACAATTCTGTCCATGAACGGTAGGGAGTAGAGAAAAGAATTGTCTCATTTCGAGTAGTTTAGGGGCAAATTGACCCTTTTCAATCCTAATTGGAGCAAACCGTCAGCGAGTAGCGCAGTTTTGGCGAGCGCATTTTTGAGCTACTTGATGAACGGTGAGTGCATTTTTATACTAAATACGAAACAAAGGGTAAAGTTATTCCATTTAAATGGACGGCATTTGGACAAAATTGATCATATTCTCTAAAATTAATTATAGGTTCGCTTCTCGATTCAGGTCATGTCAAGTTCGATATGGTACATTGCAAGGTATGAGACTTGAGTCACATATCAGTATTGCAATGTGGGGGTTTATATAGCCTTGAGCTCTCCCATCTTAATAGCTAGCTTTTGGGGTGTGGTTCTCTCTGGGTTGTATCAATGGTATCAGAGTCACCCACCGCCCTCCATGTCCACCGTGCCTTGGATGGTGACGCCGATATTGTAGTGTTCGCCCGAGGCTAGAAAAGTCTAGCGCACAGCCGTCGGGGACGACGGATACGAAGCGTGGTGGTTTGTTAAGGTTTATATAGCCTTGGGGTATGGTTCTCCTGGGTTGTATCATAATCGTAAGACCCAACGAGAACTTGATGTTACCATTGAGTTAGTATTAGGCTTTTAATTTTGAACGAAGAGTTTCCAGGAAAAAAAATATTTTTTTGTCTTTTATAGGAATATTATCTTTTCAAAACTATAACCTTATGTAACATTGAATTACGGAAAAAGATCTACAAAAGACTGAAATAGGTCCTAAAACTACGTACTAGTAGAGGGGAGATATACAAACTGGACAATAAATAACCGGAGCAAAATTAATGACAAGTAGATTTCAACACATTCCGCAATCATTATATTGGGAAGTAGAAACGAAAAAACGACGAAGGTACATGTTTAACCACAACTCCACAAGGATTATTGAATTTTTAGAACACGTGTAAAAATAAGTTTTTACTTACTGTCTTTAGGGTTAATTCACCATATGGTCAGTGAAGTTATTTAATATAATAATGAAGTTATAAAATTATTTTTCTTATATTAAAATAATTTAAATTTACTCATTATAATAATAAATTCAAAAAAATATTTTTATCACATTAAATTAATTAAACTTTACCTACTATAACAATAAAATCAATTTTTTTCCCATTATAGTAGTAGCATTAACTGTAATGGGCGGCTGATTGTTATAGCATATGATATTTATAACTATTCTATTGTTACAGTGGTAAAATTTAGTTATTTTAATATGGCAAAAAATAGCTTTATGATTTTTTATTATAATAGATAAAGTTTAATGAAAATGCTAAGAATAACATCTCTCTTTGTCTCTTGTTATTTGATATTTTCGCTTTTTTACAAATTACATTTATCAATTCATAAGTTAAATCATATTACATTAAACCCATGTTCTTGAATTAAATATACCCGTATGTATACGGTAAAAATCGGTCACGGAAGTTGGATGAATTAGGAAGCAACACATGTCAAGGATGACCGGTCAGTGATGACTCAACCATGGTGACACCGGATACAAACTATGGCCGGATAAGTAATAATTCAAGATATGATCGTTAGAGAGACGTTACAAGATTCCTCCGGCCTTTACTAGCCTTCATTAGGCTTTATTACCCTTTATTATTCTTTATTACTTTTTAATTATATTTTATTATAACATTAATAATGGTAACTAAGGGGGCATGATTTGTAATCAAGCACCCATGAGCTCTAATATAAATAGAGGCTTTCGTTCTATTGTAAGACATCAAGAAATACTAATAGAAAAGACAAATATTTTTTCTCTCATTCTCTTAAGCTTCATACAAGTGTATTCAAGGTTTTCCAATTATTATCAATCCCGGTGAAAATATTCTAAAGCCCATGCTCGTATTTTCTTCAACTGTTCTTATTTTAATCGCTTTGTTCTTCGTTACGTTATTTAGTCTGATCATTTTAATTCATGTGTCTATAAACCACGATACAAATTCAACCGTATCATTTTTCCAATAAACACCGTATATAATAGAAAGAAGAATTAACCCAAATAGCCGCCCACCCAATAACTTAAACTAAAAATAGCCGGTGGAGGTATAATATATATACATAATTTATGTATTGTATGTGTATAATTATGTATAATTAATGTATAATTTATATATATGGCTAGAAAAAGTAAACAATTAATATGGCCGGCTATTTGTGTAAAGGTCCCTGATAGAAAAATGAAAATTTGGCATGTATATACCATTATTAATAATTATTATTGGCAGGATTTTAGGCAGATACTTAGATTTGGCATTTAAAGCCCAAAAGGGGAATAATGAATGTATATCAGGCCTATCAGTATATGCTACACACATATTTTTATAGAAATATACTAATATATATGTTTTTGAAGAAAACATATACCGATATATATAGGAGAGATAACATGTACGTGGAAGATATACATGGTAATACAAGTGTGTATATACTGGATACGCCGATATACTAGTGGAATATAAGTAGATATATATTTATATCATCGAAAATTATGATGGATTTTACTTGAATTTAATTCATTCAAACCATCTATAAAGTCTAAACTACTGCAAATCATCCCAAATTTGATATATGAACTGCCAAAGATATTCTCAATTGTTCACCAAAACGCCCACTCTGAATCGAATCAAATTTTCGATTTTTAAACTCAAAACTTCTTTAGTTGAATATCTAANCGGCTTATTTCTGCCCTTATGACTAACAATCAACTTGAATTAAAATATTATTTAAATTTTACATGTCATTTTATTACTGGTCCAATCCGATTAAATAAATAAAGAAATGTCAAAACTGTCCATGAACTATTGGCCAAGGGCTAAATATATCCACTGTCCACTTATCTGTTAAAAAAATGCCCCTAAAAAATATCCAATTTTCTGGCTTACCTGACCCAATTCTAACCCGCCCGTAAAATATCACTAGAAGAATTAATTTCTCGGTCATTTTTGTTCTACTTCCTCCCTCTTCTTTATTTTTTTAATACTAAGACCTAATTTTTTTAGTTAACACCCTGGTGGTCAAGTTAGCCTGAAATTGATAGGGTAATATTGGTCTGTGACTGACCATTAGTTATTGAATACCCGATCTTCACAAGAAATAAGAAATCAAATTACGTATATTCAGTACTCCTAATGGTCAATAATAATTTCTTGTGGATAATCTCAATTTGATGCCAAAAGTTTTTCTAGAATATCATCTTTTGTTGCTTTGTTCTTTCAATTGCCTTATTTTGTTTCTAATTAGAAGACCTATGAAAGAATCATGATAATCCCATTTTCTAAACGGTTCAATCAAACTTGTATGTGTGTAGCATATTGAAACTTGAAAGTGATATTGACAAAGCAAAGCACAGATTAGCCTACATTCGTTTATGATATTTAATTGCTTCCGTTTATAATAAATGGTCAAATAAATTATTATATTTGGTAAAGAATTACAAATAAAATAAAATAAAAATGAACCTCTTTCTTTGGGATTCTATATTTGACAAAAAATTCTAAGATAGATTGTTTAAGTTGTAAAATGGGTTTATGGTGGGCTCGGCCATCTTTTCAGGCGGATGAATTTGATGTGCCATTTTTTAGCCAGTAGGCAGACGGAGGGTATATTTAATCCTTGGCCAATAGTTTAGGGGATAGTGTTTACCCTTATTTATTTATTTAATTGGATTGGATCAGTAATAAAATGACATGTGGAATTCAAATATAAAAAAAATTAATTCAAATTGACCGTTAGTCATAAGGATATAAAAGAACAAAAAAAAGATAATGTTGGGGATATTTTTGGACCGATATATCGATAGAGAGTATATTTAGCCCTTGGCCAATAGTTCAGGGATCATTTTGGCCCTTTTTCATAAAATATATGATACAGACATTTGATTGGTGTACTAACCAATTTAATGGTGATTTTTGTTAAGCAACATCCAAAAAGATGAGATTAAAAAATATATGGATATAACATCAATGCTCTTTTAATTATTAGCTAGACGCAAATTCTAAGGGATCAAATGCAAAATATTTATTTATAGGAGGTGAATCCTAAGTGATGAAATAACAGTTAATTTAAGACTCAAAAGTATTTTTGCTCCAAATTAAATGCACGTTGACGGGAGTAAAGATAGGACCGAGAAAAGAGAAAGAGATTAGTGTGCGGAAATGGTAAAAAATGAGATATGGAGGCAAGAAAAAAAGATTTGAAAGAGCCATTTGTCTCGTCGCATAAGTCAAAAGCCAAAGAGAGTTATCTTAGAAATTTTCTAAAGGTAATATCGGATATGCTGAGATATCGCTTTGTTCCTCTGCAATTTAACGTGTTGAGAAACACAAAAATGAGAGAAACAACGAACAGAGAAAGAAGAGAATTTTGAAATCCTAGCTCCAGGCGTCTGCAAACAAAGGACGAAGAGGGATAATCAAGCTGTCATGAAATTACAATTGAACCGTTGATTGTCTCAACTCTAACAACTGTGATGCGTCTTTGATACTAGCTGTTGGCCCCTACGCGTGCATGCTTATATATTTTTGTATTGTGTGTCTGGGTTCAGGGGCGGCTCAAGTAGGAGGCTAATAAAGTCTTTGCTTTAGGCCCCCTAAATGTTGGGGCCCTAAAAATATTTTTAGTTGCGATTTTCTATCTTATTTTTGCTTAGACAATATTAAAGATTATAGGAAAAAAAGTACAAATTTTTTATAAAAATAGAAAGAAAGATTGTCTATTTTTTAACAATAGACATATTTTAGAACTTTAAATTAATCTATTTAAATTTTTATATTGGTAAATAACGTTTTTACAATAAGATCCAATGTAACGCATTGTAAATACGTGGCTAACATCTTATTAACTTGAATTTCTTACCGATGTAGATATTAATATATATTTTGTAAATAACTATATTATATACAAAAAGAAAAAATAAAAATAATGCAAATATTAGTTAATTTTTAAGTGATTTTATTAAAATAAGTACTTTAATCAATTCAAGTTTTTGTATTCTTGAAATACATTTTGAAAGCAGAGAAGAAAAAAAAAATGCTTATTAGACAAGCTTATCAAGTCATGATAAAATATACTATGATTTAAACATTTGTTTCAAATAATGTACTAATCAATTTATTGGCGATTTTTGGATAAGCAACATGCGAAATTGAATAAAATAAATATTTTATCATTTGAAATCAAACCAGAAAATGCTTCTAGTATTTACAGATAGTAAAGACAAAATATACAAAAACTGCTCATGCTGCCACCACGCAGCTGGCCGAGTCTTCACTGCTCAACGTTCTTTTCTTATAGTGTCATTTTTTCCCCCTATCAGCTAATGCTCCATATTCTTACTTTCTTGCTTGGCCTATCAGTTAATACTTATAATACTCTTCTATTTCTTCCATTGCTTTCTCTTCAAACTTTAACCTTGGGTTGAAGAACAAAAAGATGACATGCAGCTACAACTCATGTATGATTGATACTTTTGCATCTATTTAGTTTCGGCGATTTTCACACCGCCACGATAGTCTAGTTTTACCTACCTCAGGCTGAGCCAACTCTACTGAAGAAACACAATTCATAGAGTTTAAACATTTTGTACAGATAATGCATGGTAAAGTTCCCCCTCCCTATCAATTAGAAGTACTGAAGATTTTCTAAAATTTTAATGTACAACTATCCACTGAAATGTACTTTTCTATGCAGTAGTGAACTTTTATCCATGATTGACAAAGGGACTCATTCTTGTTTATAGGTGTACAACGTAACAGTCTGAACTGAAGTCATTGTATTAATAAAAATAAACTCACCTCGTGGACCAATATTATGATGATAAGTGTCATAGGAGTCAGAGCAATAAAGAAGAGTAATGTGCAAAGAAGATACAAACATCACTCACGGGTGTTGGGATCAAAAAAAATAATGCGTCATGCAGAAACTAATAAAGAAACCTTAAAGACGATAAATTAAATGACAAAATAAAATATTCTAAAAGAGGCATAATGTTATAATATGGTTTGGTCAAGTGACTTACATATGATTTACTAATATAAAAGAGAGAAAACTTATGAGAGAATAAATTCTCCCTCTAAACAAAACTCTCGTAAAGACTACATTGTAGATGCTGTTATTATATTTTTCTCTAATAAGGGATCCTCAATTTATAGAGATCCACAATATTTTCCTTCAAGAAAGAGATCTGTCAAATATGCAAGATATCTAGACTTTCATTTTAGGAAAAGTAAAAATTAATTATGATAAACTATTTTCCGTTCTTCAACAACAACAACAATAACAACAACCCAGTATAATCTCACTAGTGGAGTTTGGGGAGGGTAATGTGTACGCAGACCTTACCCCTACCCTAGGGTAGAGAGGCTGTTTCCAATAGACCCTAGGCATCCTTTCCTCCAAGAACTACCCACCTTTGCTCTTGGGGTGACTCGAGAAGTGGATGGTGCTTACCATCAGAGCAACCCACCTTCTTCAAGAAAAAATAAAATTCAAATATGGAAAGAAAATCAAGAAAAAACCTAACAATTCTCCTATTGTGACCTGAATTTTCTTTACAAAGCTTGATACGCCTTCTTCATATAATCTCCATCAATGCTACTAACCATAGTTAAAAGTAGGTATGGGTTAAAAATTAGATTCCCGTGCATTGAAAGTGAGCACTGGAGCTCTGCGCCAAAAGTGAGCAGAGCTAAAAGTGGAGCCCTACGTTAAAAGTGAAGCTCATGGATTAAGAGTAAACATGAGTTAAGAATTGGAGCTCATGCATTAAAAGTAAGCAATGGTTGAAAGTGGATCTCATGGGGTAAAAATAAGTATGAGTTAAAAATTAGTTTTTATTTTTGTACATGCAACAACACGATTCCTGATAATATGGTTAAATATTTATCTCTACATGTAGTATTCCAAGTATTTTTATTTTTATTCTTTTGGGATAAAAAATTTTCAGTATCGTCAAATTGGGTTGCTTGATCTGAATCCGTCTTGAACATGTCTTTAACTTCGCTTTGAACCATTAGCTCTGATACCACTCGTTTCTTTGAACCATTAGCTCTGATACCACTTGTTGGGATCGAAAATAATAAGACATCATGCGGAAGTTAATAAAGCAAATATTAAAGATGATAAATCAAATAACAAAATAAAATATTCTAAAACAAATCATAATATTATAATATGATTTGGTCAAGTGACCAACATATGATTTACTAATATAAAAGAGAGAGAATTCTAAGTAAAATTCTCGTAAAGACCACATTATGGATGATGTTGTTATATTTTATTTAAATGAGAGATCCTCAATTTATAGAGGTCCACAACGTTTTCCTCAAGAAAGTGATATGTCAAATATGGAAGAGATCTATACTTTCCTTTTAGGAAAAGTAAAAATCAATTATGCTAAACTATTTTTCCTTTCTTCAAGAATAGATAAAATTCAAATATGGAAAGAAAATCACAGAAAACCCCTAACGACTAGATTGTCTATGAAGATACTGTTCATGTTAGCTAAATAAGAGAAAATATGTACGAGAATGATAATTAAAGTCATTGGAAGCCACAAAAGGAAAAGATCATCAATAGTTATGAATATGCGAATATGGAAAGAAATCAGCTTAATCCTTAAATATGCACGATTGGCTATTGGTGCTTCAACCTTTATAAATTACTCATGTAATGGGTAATTAATGCCATAAATACTAATAACATGCATGAATTAAATAGGGCAAGCGGTTACAAATTATATCATTATATAAATCCTTTTTCCATATCTTGTATCCCCATTGAAAAACGAAGAAGTTATACTATCAATTGTCAATATTCTTATTATTCTCTGCCAAAGTTACAATCATCAATAAGATTTCCGTTTCCTTATTCTTTTAGTCTTACTTTCTATTATTGATAATCTTTTATATTTTGAAAAATAAAGTAAAATTGGTTGTTTGAGATTTAAATTATTCTTTTATTTATTTTGACTACAAAAACTATTTTTTGGTTAAATAGTCATTTCTCTGGAATGCGGTAGAAGAAGATGTTAGGAAAGAAAAAATTATGCAGGTGAAATACAGTTGAATGAACTACACGCTATTCTTGGTGAAAAGAGAAAATGGCTTGTATATTAGAAATTTTCTAAAGGTGATACCAGATATGGTGAGAACTCGCTTTGTTCCTATGTAATTTAACGTATTCAGAAGCACGAAAATGGGAGAAACACCAAACAGAGAAAGAAGAGAGCACTGAAATCCTCAGCGCCAGGCATCTGCAAGCAAAGGACGAAGAAGGACAATCAAACGGTCAGGAAATTAAAGTTGAACCGTTGATCGTCTCAACTCCAACGGATATGATTCTTCTTTGATGCCAGTTGTTGGCCCCTATGCATGCACGCCTATAGTGTTTATAATGTGTGTTTGGGCTCAGGGGCGGCTCAAGGAGGAGGCTAATAAAGCCTTTATTTTAGGCCTCCTCAATTTTGGGCCCCAAAAATATTATGGGATCTTTACACAAATAGTCGGTCATATTCAATTTTTCCTTTTTGAAGTGATATACATAGATTATACACAATTATACACATATAATACACAAATTATGCATATATAATACTTCCAGCGCCTTTTTTTAGTTTAAACGGTTGGTGAGAGGCTATTTGGGTTAATTCTTCAAAATATTTTTAGTTGCGAATTTTGTATCTTATTTTCGCTTAGACAATATTAAACTTTATACAAAAAAATACAAAATTCTTATAAAAGTAGAAAGAATGATTATCTAATTTTGAACAATAGACATCATTTAGAACTTAAAATTGAACTACTTAAATCTTCATATTGGTAATTAATATTTTTTTA
>AWOL01S0366902.1:932-13970 GCA_000715115.1 Nicotiana otophora
ATCCAAGGGGGAGTGTTATGAATATATTATATTATGGATGTTCATTTAGTACTCCGTTGTAAATAAGCTTCCTGAAGAAGCTTATCCATATGAGGCTCCGCCGTAAATATGTTTATCCATTTAGTACTCCATTGAAAATAAGCCTCCTGAAGAAGCTTATCCTTTCGGTACTCCGAAGATTATCTATATGTGGTACAACAACTTAAAGTAGCAGCTTACAAGCAGCTTGCAGTAGCAGCTTACACAACAGCTTGCAGTAGCAGCTTACACAGCAGCTTCCTTTCTTCTATAAATAGAGGAGAATTCAGTTCATTATATACATAAGTTTGAAGTTTGAATAATATATCAGTTTCTCTCTATATTTATCTTTACTTTACAATTTTTATTTTATATCAATTAGCAGGATATTCATATGTGTAAGCGGTGCATGAAGTATATGTATTTTTATCTCTCAATATTTATGTTTTTTCTTGAATAATATTATCTTTGTTTTGATAGGGGGATTTAATGGTTGAAAAAAATTTAAGCTTTAATATTCTCACTTGCAAATTATGGTGAAATTGATATGTACATATTAAAAAATAGTCAAATGACACTCAAATACAAGTTTGGATCTCGTGCTTATGTATACTCATCATTAATTTGAATTGGAAGTGATTTTAGGAGAACTTCTTATCAATGAAGTCCTTGAGAATACGAATACGTTGTCCATCACATCGTGAAGTTGAAGGTTTTATAGTTTTAATAGAGAAAAATAGAATAAATTGATGCTTGATTATTATAAAAGATAAATCACCATTGAGAAGGCAATTCATATTTTTCTTTGTCAGATCTTGTGTACTTTATATTTATATCTTAAATAAGTAGTATACATATATTCACATACACATTCACGCCATTGGATGTTTCACTTTTTAGACGGAAATTTCTATTAGATGAAAATGTTTCCATCTTATCCCAATTTAATTTCCTTCCACATTTTAGGTGTTATGGTCCTTTTAATTATGTGTGGAGTATTCTCAATATTTGAGATTTTACACGAATTTATTTCTTTGTTTATGCGTTATTATTTCGTAAGTTCAATAAGGTTATTTGACTGCATGAAGCGCAGGCAAATTTTCTAGTTTAAAATAATCCTTGCTATACTAAATACGTCGGGATGTGCTTACCTATGCATGCATTGCGCATCGATACCTAATATGATTAAAAAATCTGCTCGGCCTTATATCGCATCATCTCATAAATTAGTTCCACCGTATTGGCCAGCGAATTTGATGAAAAATAGCAAAAGATTCCATATAATAAACGGATGAGGATAAATAAATTAGTTCAAGAGTTATATTTGAATAGGTATTTGAAACATAGACTCTTTGCGGGAAAGTCAATGGAATTAGTGGACTTTATGGAAAAGAATACTCACAATCAGAATTACTAAAATTTCGACAGAGAAAACCTTCGAAACACCTTATGTATATAAGGAAAGATCAATTGGTAATAAAATTCTTTATTTACCAAAAAACATTAGCGATGATGATAGGGCTATCTGTAAGAACTTTTAGACGAATTTTCGTTGACTTAGTTGAAGATTGAGTTGGTGACTTTTGAATTATTGACGGCATTCAGTCGGTAAGCACATCCCGTCCGACGGGTTTTCAACGATTTTCTATCTAGATATAATTACATTTTTTTTCGAAATATAATTAAATATTAGAGTATCATAACAAAATTAAGAAAATATGTAGATATAATGCTATCTTGAAAGTTGTAAAGGCTGTTGATTTTAGGTCAAAATGCTATACTTTTAGCACATTACTCGCTCTATATTTTGTTGGTTTAGTGATTTATTGTACGACATTTGAGCTAAATTGTGTTGTTTTATGTGTATGAAGAAATAGTCAAATGAAAGTTGTACAAAAAGAGGACAAAAATGCAAGAAAAGAGCACAAAAATGACAAGTACCCAAACTGTGTAACAGACCAGGCTTCGCGAGGTCCATAGCCAGGTTGACCGCGCTACAGACCAGGCTTCGCGAGGTCCATAGCCAGGTTGACCGCGCTACAGATCAGGCTTTGCGAGGTCTATAGCCAGGTAATTAAAAGTCGCGGTTTAAAAGACTCCGACCCGGATTTGGACTCTAGGACATCAACCCTAGCCTATAATTACTCCCTAAACATGTTTGAAGATGGGGAGCTGTTTTTGAGGGGCAGACTCCGCCAAGGAGGATGTTTTTGAGAGGGGATTCGGCCTAAGGAGGCAAGAACACGCTAGGAGCAAGGCGGCGAATTCTTCTATGAGTTTTTCACTTCCTTCTTCCTATTTTCATTATTGGTTATGAATTCTGGTATTGTAGTTTTGCATAGTATTATGAATAGCTAATTTGTTATCTAGAGTTTTGATAGAACCTTTTGTAAGATAAATTCTTGTTATGTTTTTATATAATTGAGCCGTTGGATTCCTCTGCTTGTTCAACTACGTGTTTATTGTTGTTGATTGAATGGCCATTCAATCAACTGTGCATATTTAGTGTGTATATTGCTCGAGAGAGAGTACACATTTAGGTAGTTGTTGAACAACATCACTCCTAACGTCTGTGAGAGATTAATACGGAGGGTTTAAAGGTGGGATTAGAGATAACAAAACCTTGGTGCGATCATAGTGAGCAGTGAATTAGTGTCAGCTAGTATAGTTCGAGAGAATACATCTAGTAAATTGTGGTAGTTGCTCGAGAGAGAGCTACGACACCCAAAGTACTCACGATCGGTAGAGAATACTTAGGCAAAATTATAGAAGGCGTAGCGGGAAGGATTCCGACAATTAGAAAAATCATAACTCTAGACCTCCTTAGTCTTGTCTCAAATTTCATCATTGTTAGTTGATAATTTTATTACCTTATAATAGTTGTTAGTTAATTAGTTAGAAATAAATATTATAATCTTTATAATTAGGAAATTGTTTGGACTTGTGTTTCTTAGCAATATTTAACAACTGTAGCTAAGCCTTAATTCTCTGTGGGATTCGACTCCGGACTTGTAAATCGGATTATATTTGCAACAACCGTTTAGTCCTTTTTATAAGGCATAGTTGGGCGTGATCAAATTTTGGCGCTGTTGCCGGAGAACTAACGGTGTAGTTGTATGTGTACATTTTGCTAGGTTTCAAGTTTGAACTTTTATTTTTATTTTCTTGTATTTGATTTTTTTAATTTTTGTTTTACTTCGTTATTTGAGAAATATGGGATCGTGCAATTATGGGAGTTTTGATGTTGGTAATTCTACTGTTGATCTTCCTTATGTGTAATGTGGAGGAAACTGCATGTGGTAAAATTATCAAAATATTCCCAAGAGCGAGTTATGTGCACTAACTCAATCTTATTTGTGGAATGTATGTCATATGCGTGGTGGTCAAGATGGTCACTTTCATGGTTGTGCTTATATTTCTTATCTTCTCCCAACCCCTTACTTTGATGGTTCTTCTTTTTCTTGTGAAGTTAATAGGAACAAAGAACCCAGGGATGATGACCTGAAAGAGATCAAGGTTATGCTAAGGTGCCTTGTGAAACAAAATAATGAGAAACAACTGCACATACAAAGACAAGATGATATTATTCGCAACTTGGAGGCACACATGAGTCAACTAGTTAAAACATTTAATGCTCAACAAGCCAATATTGTGGATAGTAGCCAAGAAGAGCATGAATTAGATACCGAAATTGAGGTTCTAACGGAGGAGGTCAGAATAAAACACCAACAATCAATCAAACTAGAATTTGAGGATGCCGATCTTGTAGAAGAGATATTAGAGTAAACCAAGGATATCGAGGATACATATTTAGTTGACTCTAGTGTCATTGGTGTTGAGTATGTAGACAGTCCCAATGTTCATGTAGTTGAGCGCATTGGTCCACACTTCAATTATTTTTTCACATTGTGTTTAGATGATGATATAGAAATAGAGTCATCCGAGTCACTTGAGAAGTCAAGGAATGAAGAACAAGGTGACTACATTCTAGAATTCTTCTTGCCAGAAAGTCGGGATTACACACTTCATCTAAAGGCCAAGAAGTGCAGAATATTACATTATTTTCTTGGGCCAGTTAGATTCATTCCACCACCCCAAGAGCATAATCATAAGCTTGAAGCAAAACTTGGGGTCGAATTCATAAGTTCGAAGTGGAGAGAATAGTAGTAAAGTTGATTCACGTTGTGCCGTGACGTTAAATCAAGCGCTTGTTGGGAGGCAACCCAACTTTGCTGTTTTTTTTTTTTAAATTATATTATTTTTGTAGTGTCGATTTTTGATTTTCTAGGAGCATGGAAAACAAAGCGATTGGAAGGATGCAACAACAAACCAGATGGTTAGAACTAAGTGTGACGTACCCACACGAAGGATCATGCTTGGGAGAAGTTTGAATACCCCATGACCTGCTAGTGCTTCGGCCTTTAGCCTACCAGAGAGTTGTTTTAACCCTCTTATTAGTTATGGTATGCATTAGGGACAATGCACAATTTTAAGTGTGGGGTGAGGAGATTGTCTTGGTGACTTTCTATATTATTTTAGCTGTATTAGTTTAATTAAATAATAATTTTTTAGAAAAATGGAAAACGAATGGATTTTTTCCGACGATAGATATCCTGGACAATTTTCTTGAGGGTTTAAAGTCTGACAAAAAATACAAAAAAAAAATTAAAAAATTAGAAAAATCCAAAAGTCATGTCTTTTAATTTTTACTTTAGGTAGTAATAATCTCCTGTGGTTTTTCTTTATTTCTTGGTTCTTTTCTATGGGATGTAGTTTGAACCAGGTCATAATGTTTTTATTTTTAGAGTAGAATAGGATTTAGGGAGTAAAAGAAGGAAGATGAAATTTGTAGGCGCCCTTTTGACTTGTTTCATAGTAGCATATTTAGGCTCTAGTATGTGTAGTACCTTCCCTATGGTTTGAAAATGTTTATGATGACTTGTTGAGTAGATAACATGTTATTGATGTCTATATCTCGTTTTCTTGGCTTGTGTCACTTTGTGCTTGATGCTTCATATTTTGTGGCTTTGTGAATACTTGCAATTATTTGAGAATCGGAATGGAACCGTCCTTAGTGAGTCATGTGCCATGTGTGGTGAGAAAGTGTATAGTCCATGTCATTGCATTAGAGTATAGAACTTGCCCGGCATGTGAGTTGAAGCGAAATTTTAGGATTTGCTCGGTTTGAAAAATAATTTTAGGCTTTCTTTGATTTGTTTGAGCTTAATGCTTACCACAATAAAAATTATCCCTAGCCAATCCTTTAGAGCCTATAAATTTTTATTTAGCAACCACATTACAGGCCTATACCCCTTTGTTCTTAATTATCATTGTTTTGATCCTTTTACCTCTTAAAGCACTTTAGTTGTAAAATGCGCGCTAAAAGAAGTAAAGATGGAACTTGGGTGGCTTTTGAGTGGAACCAATGAAAGAAAAAAAGGTGCACTTGTATTGTAAGGAATACACCACTAGTAGGAATGGTAGAAGAAAAAAAAAAGTATTGCTGAAAAGAAAAAAGATATGTAGCAAAGGAAAATAAGCATATCTTATCCTTGCTAGTGTGTATTAATTAAAGTAGTGCTTAAAGAAAGAGGAAATACTTTGGGGATAAAATTATTTGTGAAATTGCAATTGTGTGGAAGAAAAATGCGCTTATAATTAATTTTGTGATGTGTTAAAGTACTTAGGAGGGTTAGTCACTATTCCTAAATTTATCTTACCCGTCCTTTAGCCCACATTACATCCATAAAAAGTTCTAGTTGATTTTAGATCGAGCAAGCCTACATTAGTAGAGGTTTACATAATGGGCAAGCCTATGGTACTTTGTGCATGCATATGACTTATTTGTGAGAGTGAGGGATTTCTTTGATATATATGAGTCCTTAAAATATATTTGAGTATTTGATTCGAATGTGTGGATTCAACTTACTCTCTTGTTCTTGTTGTGGGGGCACATGATTTTGCAAGGGATATGTGGCGTTATTAGATTTCTCTACGATGATTAGTGTTCAAGCCATGAATTCATTGTGATATTGAGTTGGTTTGTGAGGTTAGGATGGTTATAAACATGTTGCCTTTTTGTTGAATAAAATTTTGAAGTATGGCATAAAGTAAAGGGAAGTTTGAAGGCATATGCTAAAGTTTAATTGTTGCTATCAATCATAGTCATAGGTATGGTGTGCTTTGGATGTGCTAAAAGAAAATAAAAGTGCTCTAGGAATTGGTGATTGACTCGAGGACGAGCAATGTTTAAGTGTGGGGTGGTGATGTTAGTCCAAAATGCTATACTTTTAGCATATTACTCGCCCTATATTTTGTTGCTCTAGAGATTTATTGTGCGGCATTTGAGCTAAATTGTGTTGTTTTATATGTAGGAACATCGGAAGAAATAGTCGAATGAAAGTTGCACAAAAAGAGGACAAAAATACAAGAAAAGAGCACAAAAATGACAAGTACCCAAACCGAGCTACAAACCAGGCTTCGTGAGGTCTATAGCCAGGTTAAACGCGCTATAGACCAGGCTTCGCGAGGTCTATAGCCAGGTTGACCGCGCTGCAAATCAGGTTGCGCGAGGTCTATAGCCAGGTTGACCGCGCTTTGGACCAGGCTTCGTGAGGTCTATAGTTAGATTGAACGCGCTACAGACCAGGCTTCGCGAGGTCTATAGCCAGGTTGACCGCGCTACAGACCAGGCTTCGCGAGGTCTATGTCCGGGTAATTAAAAGTCGCGATTTAAAAGACTCCGACCCGGATTTGGACTCTAGGACTTCAACCCTAGCCTATAAATACTCCCTAAACATGTCTGAAGATGGGGGAGCCGTTTTTGAGGGGAAGACTCCACCAAGGAGGACGTGTTTTAGAGGGGATTCGGCCTAAGGAGGCAAGAACACGCTAGGAGCAAGGCGACAAATTCTTCTATGAATTTTTCACTTCCTTCTTCCTATTTTCATTACTGGTTATGAATTCTAGTATTGTAGTTTTGCATAGTATTATTAATAGCTAATTTGTTATCTAGAGTTTTGATAAAACCTTTTGTAGGATAAATTCTTGTTATGTTTTTATATAATTGAGCCGTTGGATTCCTCTACTTGTTTAATTACGTATTTATTATTGTTGATTGAATGTCCATTCAATAAACTGTGCCTATTTAGTGTGGATATTGCTCGAGAGAGAGTAGTTGTTGAACAATATCACTCCTAACGTATGTGAGAGATCAATACAAAGGGTTTAAATGTGGGATTAGAGATAACGAAACCTTGGTGCGATCGTAGTGAGCAGTGAATTAGTATCAGCTAGCGTAGTTCGAGAGAATACGTCTAGTAAATTATGGTAGTTGCTCGAGAGAGAGCTACGACACCCAAAGTACTCACGATCGGTAGAGAATATTTAGGCGAAATTATAGAAGGCGTAGCGGGAAGGATTCTCACAATTGGAGAAATCATAACTCTAGACCTCTTTAGTCTTGTCTCAAATTTCATCATTGTTAGTTGATAATTTTATTGCTTTATAATAGTTGTTAGTTAATTAGTTAGAAATAAATATTATAATTTTTATAGTTAGGAAATTGTTTGGACTTGTGTTTCTTAGCAATATTGAACAATTGTAGCTAAGCCTTAGTTCTCTGTGGGATTCGACTTCGGACTTATAAACCGGATTATATTTACAACAACCGCTTAATCCTTTTTATAAGGCATAGTTGGGCGTGATCAACTCTCAATCACACAAATTGCGTCCTATTATATTTATGGGTAGAATTGGGTTCCCAAGTTGTGGTCGTTCTTTCATGCGAGTCATTTCACTGTTATCGAAAATGACTCTAATAGATTTTATGGCTTAGTCAACTGCAATGAGTTGCTTTATTTTTTATGAAAGAGCGGATCAAGTCCCCTCTTAGATGCGCATTCTCCTTTGTCAAGACAAAGAACAAGTTCCTTGTGTTCGATCGTTTTAGCACTTTATTGTAGACCCGCAACCATTAGCTTACATTGTGTCTACTTGATATACGAATTTTCCATTGTTTTCTCTGTAATACAATTTTTTTTGATTACTTCAATATATTATAGAGATAGAGCCGGCAAATGTTTTTGGTATGATTAATTTTCGATAAATAAGTTATTTTCTGATTCTGGTTGCTATAAAATGTTTTTTCAAATGAAAGAATAAAATTGACATCTTTCACTTGTCTCAATTATAGACGGAATTCATTTTCTTTCGGTTTTCTCAACTATCTCAACTGTCAAATGTCAACTTATATCCCTACTGCAACCAATACTTGGAGATTAACATGAATGTTTAATATTCAAAAATTTGATCAATACATATCAATCTGGCTACTATTACAACATTTTGTGATAAACATATTTTATCAGAAAATAATTTTCACTCGCCCACCAATCATCGAAAATTAATATTTTCTAAAAAAGAGATTTATTTTATGAAAGATATTTTTTGGGGAATGACTTCGACCGTACCAAACATTACTTAAAAGGTTTAAGTTTTACTTCAATTTTTAACCCACCATGGTGTGGTGAGGTTTAGGCCTGGACCCTATCTATCCATTACAAATCAAAGACAAGTATAATAGAGGTGGATATTTCTCCAAAGCCTCCATTGTGTTACAGGAAAAATGAATAATTCATCCTTGTACAAAGTGTGCCAACCAATAACAATCTACTCCTTCCAAATACTACATTCTGTACAATCTACCTAATTTTCACTATACATTGGACTACCAAAAAATTCTATTCGTTCAACCTTTAATATTTTGAGTATTAAACTCGTTATATTTCAAAATTATGGGTTCATATATATCTACTATTTGTTGCAATTTAAATAAATTTTATACATAAATTTGTACTCTATAACGAAAGTGTTGGGTTCAGTTGAACCCGGACCCAAAAGGCTGGATCCGGCACACGTCCCAAACAGAGTGTAACCAAAGTACAGTACTCCCGTTAAATATATATAGAATGTTTATTTTTTTTCAACTGCATAGGATACAAATCGAGAAGTACATGTATATCACAAGAATACAATGTACGTACGATTACGTACTTGGTAGATTGTGTAAGACATCTCCGTGGCATCTTTTATTACACTCAAAAAAAAAAAAGGAACGAAAACATACTTCACTTGTTATTTGCGTTTGACTGGGCTGGAGGACAAAGAACAGGCATCTCATGATCAAAACTAGGACCATTTCTAGGCAAATCTGCATAGCCTATTCCCCTACGTGTAGTAGGAAAAACACTGAAGAAAAAAGTGGAAAAAACTCCAGTAGCCAATGGCAAATTCATGAACAAAGCTTTCATGTTAGGGCCAGCTTTAGGGCAATAGCAGTTTTGCACGTTAGCATCACTAAGAGCAAACATCAAGAGTGACACAAAGGCATGAACAAAGTCCATTTTCTTGATATGGTAGTTTTCTAAATAAGTTTTCATGTGCTTTCTCGCCGGTTCATCACAGTTGAACTCGTAGAGGCCTTTGCATACGGCGATTCCGTAGTACAAATTCCCGTTTTCGTCGAGGAAACTGTCGGTGAAGGAGGAGAAAAAACAGGCGGCGGCGCAGAGGACGATGAGGATTCCGGTGAGGAACTTTTGAGTAAGAAAACAGGAGCCACCGTCTGTAAAAGATGGCATTAGAGTTTGGAAAGCAAGGACGGTTCCTGTTGGTAAAAGGTTTGATACACCAGCTAGGACTTTGTATTCATCTGATTAATGGCTAGTGTTGTTGTGTTAATTTGTGGGGATGATTGAGCCAGGGAAATTTTCTTCTTCTTCTTCTTCTTCTTTTGAAATTTGTCTTCTTTTTGTTTTGTTTTGTTTTGCTTTGTTTTGTTTTGTTATGATTGAAGTGGTGTATATGGTAGTCTTTTTATTAGGTATGATTGATAATGAACGCAGGAGAAAGTGATAGTTACGTAAGCATGCAGACGTCCAGAATATGATGATTTAAACAACAGATTTTAGTTAAAGAATCTTGAGATCTAATTTACACAAATCACAATAAGAGGCGGATCTAGGATTTAGGGGTTATGGGTGCTGACCTAATTGATGTGATCAACTCGAGCGTCGGTTCGGAATATATAGACAAATAGATCAAACGAAAGAAAATATAATAACTATAACTAATAGACGCAAAGCATAAAACTTCCAACAATATTTTTAATATCATACACAATCTATTTACAATTATCCCCGACGAGCTTTTATATTTTGAAAACGATTAATAATGACATCATTAATTACTTACATTTGTAAATACATCGCGCTCTATGTAACAAATTAAACAATCATTTAAATATTGATCACCCATGTTGTTCCTTTCTTCATTCTTTATCTGCTTCATGGATGAGAATACTCTCTCCAAAATTGCGGTAGCAACAGGTAAAATCAGAGTTAACTTCACAAGTAAATAAACATACGAATAAGTCTCCACAAGATTTGTCTCAACCAATGCTTGTCCACGTATTTGAGACGGACTTAGTAAGTGTTCCGAAAGCATTTAAATTTTATTATCTTTGGTCAAGATCATGTTTTAGAGTTCAAGTTCAAATATATTGGTTTTTTTTTAAGAAGCTCAAGATTGATTTCAAGAAGGCAACATTCTTTCCTTCTTAGAGTAGAATTTATTGTTTCTTACAACAAAAAATTTCTTGTTTCTTTTTCTTGATAGGTATAGACTTTCTTTATTGTATTTCTTTAGAATAAGGATTTTCCTTTTATTAGGATTTTAGTTTCTTTTCCTTGTAGAATAGGGATTGTTTTTGTCTTCTTGAGCCAAGGGTCTATCGGAAAAAATCTCTCTACTCCGCCGGGTAGAGGTAAGGTCTGCGTACACACTACGTACCCTCACCATACACCACTTGTGAAATTTTACTAGGTTGTTGTTGTTGTTGTTGTTGTTATCTTTAGCTATTTTATTTCCTCATTAGTCAACAAAGAAGAGACCTTAGGCCTATATAAAGGGTACTCATGCCTAGTAGAATACAATTCACGTTTTTTATATTTGCAATAGAGTATTTTTCTTTATTTTGTCTTTTTTATCCTTGTTTTTGGTTCCAAGCAAAGTGGTGATACTCTTGATTTCAATTGCATGTGATATTTCTTTATCATGTTAATTGATTCCAAGTGATAAATTTAGGAACTTTTTAAGTTTTGATCATACAAGAACACGTTTCTTGATCTAAATTCGTTCTTGATATCATAAAATCAAAACATTTAATGAATCGATACAGCACCAATATTTACTTATTTTGAACGAGTAACAAGTCTTTCTTATAATTCATATCGTTATCTTTCACCTTGTTTTTGAATCATCAGATTATGAGTCCTATATAAAACTTGAGATATGTTATTTTTTAAAATCAGCCCACAAACCTACTTTTTCGTTTCAAGATCTTGATCATGATCTGTTGATTTTTTATTAACTCTAAGAATCATAGCATACCCTCGTATCTAAAACTGATATATCACATCAACTCAATACTTCAATTCTTATAAAAAAGCACTCGTAGTCGATTAATATTTTTATGTTGCTGAGAAGTTCGTTTGTTAGGGTAGCTTGTGCTCAAATTAATTAATGCACTAAACCAAGATATATTTTTCTATGATGTTTTGAAGCACTATATTTATTACTATATCACTAATACTTGTGAACAAATTCCTAGGATTTAAGAAACAAAGAAATATACCAAGGCATTAATGTATCGCATAGAACATACAAGTCATGACTGGTTATGATAGGAATTCATCGACAATTGTATTTCTTCCAAGGTGCGGCCTTTGGTCTCCGGAACCAGTTTCGCGACAAACATAATTGTCAAACCACATACTGCTGAAAATATGAAGAATGTTCCTGAAACACCAACAAAACAAAAGATAAATTCAGCAAAAAAGAAAAAAACATATCTCGATTATGCAATCGCTCTCTCTTTATAACCGAGAAATCCATGAGGACCAATTGGTGTGCAGTTAGAAACTCAATAACAATGGATCCGACCCTCTATCATTTTCCACTTAGATAACAACCGTTTAGTTCGCAGCAGCATTCGAATTTCGAACTCATGCCATATATCTAAACCAAAGCCTTAGAGGCGGTTCTTTATGCAACCTTTAATTTCTTTTCACTTTCTGTTTTCGTCTGAGGGAGTCGGAGGAAGTGGATATTGATAGACAAGACCGTACCTTCAGAGCTCCATAGCATAAGAAAGTTGAACGAATATGAGACGATCCAAGAACCGAACCAGTTGACTACTGTCACTAGGCTTCCAGCTAAACCTTTGACATTAATTGGGAATATCTGAGATACAAACAGTTAGCTTAAATTGTGTTTGATTTGTGCAATACCAACATTTATAATTAATGAGGTAACTTTTAGAGCAACAAACCTCTGACATAATCACCCACGGTATACCTCCCATGCCTAATGAGAAAGATCCAGTGAAGACCTGACATTAGTTTTCAAACAGATTTGATTCAGCTTTAACTTCCTCTATATATGGATCAAAGTAGACCTTGAAAAGCACAATCTTGAAGATGTAGAACTAAAATCAAATGGAGAGTTGTCATAAAAGACCTATAATCTTTAAGAATCAATAATTAGCCAGTAATAGAGCTGAATGGAAGCAAATTAAAGGATCCATATCGACGATACTAACTAGTTGGAACACTATGACTTTGTCTGGTTAGAGACCTCCCTGTCACCATATTTAGGGATAAACATAAAATTTAAAGAACTCCTAATTATTATCCAGTATTCAGATAAAATAAGCCTGAATAATGCAGAGTTGACATAGAGGTTCATATGCCTGGCCACAATATGTTAGGATTGAGGCGAAGTTGACTTATTTTGATTTAAAATAATATAATTAAGATATACGTATAGCACCAAGTAGTTTTTCAACATATGCAAGTGATGTTATGTAAAGAAGGATCCAGTGCGATCACATAAGTTAATGAAATAGAATTACTAGCTAGTTTATTTCATAGTCAACCTCAACTACTTTGCAATTTGAGG
>AWOL01S0366926.1:0-11354 GCA_000715115.1 Nicotiana otophora
ATATTTGTTGGGATATATACTATTAACTATGAGTTTGGTTTGGATAAAGTATTTATTAGTGAACAATTATTTATTCAATTTTAATAAAGTTTTAAATAGATCATATATTAGTGTGTATCTTTTGCTTATATAGTAGATGATTTAATGTATAGAGTTTAGCTTATACACAGAAGATTAAATTATCGGTTCTTATAAGTATAAAGTTTGAGTTCACAATCTAATGATGAAATTGGATAAACCATCACGAATGATTGTAGTACAAGATTAAATATAATTTATCTTAATTATGAGAATGGTTTAATGTTTTATACTGACTTAATAAAATAAATTTTTTAGCCATTAAATGAACTTATACTGTTAATCTTGATATAATTATTATTAGTTATGTATATTATTATTGTTTTGATTTATTAAAAGGGAAGATTCTTTCGTGGGGCAATATGCCTGATAAATTGGATAATAATGATGCACATTAGCAAAATAATAGTTAGTTGATGGAATCCATGTCTCGGTCTAGAGATTGATGATATATCTTTATGAAAGCTTATAAGTTTTCATGTGTAAACCCGACCGGCAAATTTTATATCCGATACATGAAATAAGTTAAGCGAAAGTCTAAAGGAAATAATCAATAAATCCAATTGTCAGTAATTTAATTTAATTGATTAGTATCTGAATCTTAATATTGGGAGTTAAATAATATTTTTAAATGATGAATTTTGAAATTGAATAAGGAGTGCAATTTTACTGGAATAATTCGTAATTAATTATGGTGGATATTAATTTCAAAAATTATAAATTAATTCTATAATTTGAAGCTTTGTTAATTAAATTCTATGGTCCATGTTGTGCATAAATAATAGGAAATAAAAGAATTCTTTTTCTGGTGGGAAAAGAAAACCCAACGGGTTTTGAAAAATGGTTTTAACCCTTAAAACTTGTGTTATAAATACATAAAGTTTTTCACCTAGAAGAAGAAGAAGAAGGTGGCCAAAAATTTCATCCCTTTTCCAAGAAAATTTCGCCCACACGAAATTACTATTTTAGGAAATTATTTGGGTAACAGAGTAGAAGACCGTTGAACGTTCGGAGATCGTGATTGTGCAGCGGATGGAGATTCTATTGAGACGACGTGGAACTGAAGGCTCATGTGACAAAAGAGCTATCTTCACGCTTCGAGAGGAAACTCGTAAAACTCCGTATATGCTAGTTGTTTAGATTACATGTGATTTTGATACTGGAATTGCTTCCGCTGCTTATAATAATCCATCAATTGGTATCAGAGCCTACTCACATCTAATTAGATAATTAGGTTTTTCATAAAATAGAAATTTCGTCTTTATGTGTGTTTTTGAATTACATGTATATGTTGCTTTCTGAAAACACTGCATTGATGTTTTGTGAATTAACTATGCCAAAATTTTTAGATTATTCTTGTAATCATGAGATATCAGTTTTTATTGATATTTGATTGGGATGATCTGGATTTGTTTTGGTAGACCTTAGAAAAATGCAAAACCCGATTTTGACTGAATTGTTAGTGTTTTCGGAGGTCAATGAACTTGACGGATTCCGATTGAGCCGAAATTTAGTAGGTCCATTAGATGTGGTGAGAAAAACTCACTGCTATGCAATGAATCATGTTACTTTTCGGCGTTTTGAGGTCGTTTGGATTGTGTTTTGGATGTTTTTCTATTTTCTGGAAATTATTTCTTAATAATTTTGATTCATTTTTAATTCAATAGTGGTGGGAGTGATTCCCCATGGTCTCCATGATTAAATTATAGTGATATAATATGTGTAACGATCCGACTGATCATTTTATTTTATAGATCCTCATTTCCCTAATTAAGACTCCACGTATATACTTTTACTATTTTATCACCTGCGAGGATGGTTGGTTTAGGTTTGGAAGGGTTCGGGTTAAAATCGGAACACTTAGTTCCTTAACAGTAGCCTCTACTTGTTAAGTTTGAATTAAGTCAACGTTTTGAGTAAACGACCTCAGAACTGGAATTTGACGGTCCCAATAGGTTTGTATGATGATTTTGGACTTGGGCGTATGTTCGGATCGGGTTTCGGATGACCCGTGAGCGTTTCAGTGCTTAATATTGAAAGTTGGTGCATTGAAGGTTTTTCCAAGTTCTTTGAGTTTGGTTTGGAGTAGACTTTGATGTTATCGAGGTCCGTTTGGGATTCCGAGCCTGGGAGTAGTTTCGTATGGTGATTTATGACTTGCACGCAAAATTTGGCGTCATTCCGAGTTGATTTGATAGGAATAAGACGCGTAGAAGTGGTTTTAGAAGTTTTTGAGTTTCATGATTTAATTCATGCGTTTTTGCATCCGATTCATGATTCTAGATGTTATTTCGATGTTTTGATCATGCGAGCGAGTTTGTATGATATATTTTATAGTTGTGTGGACGTTTGATGTGGAACCCCGAGGGCTCGGGTGAGTTTCAGACGCGTTCGGAGGGGTGGAAGGACTTCAATTTCTGGGTTTTTTTGATGGTGCCTCTGTTATCGCAAATGTGAAGTTTTGTTCACATTTTCGAGGAACCTTTCGCATTTGCGAAGTTGGGATCGGGTCGTTTGCCTCGGCAACTTCATGCTTAATAATCAAAACGGGTTCTAGTTTGGATATAATTGAGTTAGGGTCTTCACGACTAGTTATGAGATGTTGGTGATGTGTTACGGACTCCTGTTATATTTATTGTAGTTGCTTTTATTTGTCTCATTTATACCTGTTGTATGTCCACCATGTCTACTTTATGCACTTTCATTATTATTATTGACCTGTAGTAAGTGTCAAGTTGACCCCGCATCACTACTTCTTCGAGGTTAGACTAGATACTTATTGGGTACGCATTGTTCTTCGTACTCACGCTACACTTCTGCACTGATGTGCAGGTACCGAGACAGCTTCCACCAGTGGTCACGTGGGCGCGTAGCCGATCATTTACAGAGACTTAGGGGTGAGCTGCTTGCCTTGCTATGATCTGTAGCATCGGAGTCTCCTTCCATCTTATTTAATATTCTTGTCTATTACTTTCAGACAATAGTATTAGTAGTTTTGTATACTCTCTAGATTGCTCATGTACTTGTGACGCCGAGTTTTGGGGATTTGTAGCATTTATGTTCTACTGTACTTATTATTTCTATCACCGCATACTATGTACTTATGATGTTGATATTTTGTTTAAAAAGATTTATCACAGTTACATGAAATTTAGTGTAATTAAAAATATGTTAAAAAGGGATAAATAAATAGTAGTTTCATTTGTGGGCTTGCCTAACGACGGCGTTAGGTGCAGTCTTGAACTAGTGTGGAATTGGGTCGTCACCGCTTGGTATCAGAGCTTTAGGTTCACATAGGTCTCACGAGTTATGAGCAGACCTAGTAGAGTCTTCCGGATCGGTGCAAAGACGTTCGTGCTTATCTTCGAGAGGCTATAGGGTGTTAGGAAACTTCTCTTTCTTCATCTCCTATCGTGCAGTTGATATTATACTAAGTGTCTTTCTATTGATCTCTTACAGATGGAGAGAACGCACACAGAGGATATAGTAGGCCATCGAGGGGATGCTCTCTCTATTGCTAGAAGCCGAGGCAAAGGCCGGTGGAGGGCTCCAGCTCCAGTTAGAGGATGAGGACGCCCTAGGGTTGCTCTTGTTACACCACCAGTGGATCCAGTGGAGGATCCTGTTGTTGAGGAGAAGGATGAGGTGCCTGCAGTTGTGCCTGCCCTAACAGATTTCATGTCTTTGTCGGGATTCCAGGAGGTCATGGGTCGTATGCTGCGGTTCATGGACTCTATGACGTAGGTTGGTTTATTTCCGGTAGAACCTGCCATATTTTAGGAGGGAAGGGGAGCACAGACCCCTACCGCTCAGGCTCCAGGGCACGACACTGCCGTTTATCAGACCCCAGGTACACTACCTACGGGCGGAGCCTAGTCTGTTGCAGTGGTTATGCCAGAGGCTGTACCAGTCGCGACCGATGATCAGCAGAAGTGGTTGGATAGATGGACTAGGCTTCGCCCCTACCTTTGGGGGTGAGCGGTCAGAGGACCCCCAGGATTTCATTGACCGGTGCAAGGATAGGCTCCGAAACATGGGGATATTGGAGTCTAACGGGGTGGACTTCGCTACCTTTCAGCTTAAGGGCAAGGCCCGTAGATTTGTGGCAGGCTTATCTTCTTAGCAGGACAGCAGGTTCACCTCCCTTGACTTGGGATCGGTTTACACATCTATTCTTGGAGAAGTATATACCACCTTCTGAGAGAAAGGAGCTTCGGGGTCAGTTTGAGCGACTCTGTCAGGGTCACATGTCTTTCACTGACTATGAGACGAGATTCACTGACGTGTCTTGCCATACAACTATTATACTCCCCACAAGTGCGGAGGTTCATTGCAAGTCTGCACCCTGAGATTCAGGTACCTATGGTCTGTGAGGCAGAGATGGGGACTTTGTTTCTTCAGGTTGTGGATATAGCTCGGAGGATCGAGCGTATTCTCAACTGCAATGGAGAGTTTTCAATGAGGGACAGGCGGCCCCGATAGCTTGGAGGATTCAATAGTGCCCTACTTGGGGGCAGAGGTCAGTTCATGAAGGGTCAGCCCAACATGCCCATATAGTGAGCACCACTACCTGCTCGGGGTGCTCCGACACGACCCTATTTCTGTGCCATTCCAGAGAGTACTTACCGACCGTCATCTATTCGGGGTTCCTCCAGTGGGTATTCAGGCCATCAGGGTCGGACTTCAGGTCAACAGTCCACTATTCCAAGGGGTTGTTTCGAGTGCGGGGATCTTGACCACGTGAAGAGGTTTTATCCCAGACTTCGGGCAAGGCTGAGCAGCAGGACTATCGGCCCATGATTACTGCACCAGCTGTTGCACCAGTCATCTGACCGCCTAGAGGCCGAGGGCAGGTGAGTAGGGGTCGTCCTAGAGGTGGAGGCCAGATAGGTGGCGCTCCAGCTAGGTTCTATGCCTTTCCAGCAAGACCAGATACAGTAGCCTCAGATGCCGTGATCACATGTATTATTTCTGTCTGCGGTAGGGATTCTACAATACTATTTGATCTAGGGTCTACGTATTTATATGTCTCATCTCTGTGTGCTCATTTTTTGGGTGTTCCTCGCGAGTCCTTGGGTACTTCTTTATATGAATCCATGCCAGTGAGCGATTCTGTTATTGCGGATCAAATGTACCGGTCATGTATCGTTATATGGTTATGAGACTAGAGCGGATCTTCTATTTCTTGATATGACCGACTTTGAGGTCATCCTGGGCATGGACTGGTTGTCTCCATATCATGCCGTCCTTTATTGCTATGCCAAGACTGCTACCTTGGCGATACCAGCGTTGCTTAGATTGGAGTGGAAGGGTTCATCTGTCAGTGCATCTAGTCTGGTTATCTCCTTCCTGAAGACTCGACACACGGTCGAGAAGGGTTGTTTGGCTTATCTAGCTTATGTTTGGGATACTACTGCAGATACTTCGACGATTGATTCAGTGCCCGTGGTGCGGGAGTTCTCTGATGTGTTTCCTTCTAATCTCCTAGGCATGCCACCAGATCGTGATACCGTTTTCTGTATTGATTTGGCTCCAGGTACCCAGCCTATCTCTATTCCACTGTACCGCATGGCTTTGAAAGAGTTGAAGGAGTTGAAGGAACAACTTGAGGAGTTGCTAACAAAGGGGTTTGTCAGACCGAGTGTGTCGCCTTGGGGTGCACCAGTGTTGTTCGTGAAGAAGAAGGATGTGACTATGTAAATGTGCATTGATTACCACCAGTTGAACAAAATTACTATTATGAACAAGTAGCCGTTGCCACGTATAGATGATTTGTTTGACCAGTTGCAGGGTGCCAGGGTGTTCTCTAAGATCAACTTGAGATCTGGGTATCATCAGCTAAAGATTCGTGCTTCGGATGTTCTGAAGACGGCCTTCCAGACTAGATATGGTCACTATGAGTTTTTTGTGATGTTCTTCGACTTGACTAACACCCCGACGACATTTATAGATTTGATGAACCGAGTGTTTAGGCCATATCTTTATTCTTTTGTCATTGTCTTTATTGATGACATATTGATCTACTCGCATAGCATGGAGGAGCACGAATGACATTTTAGAGTTGTGCTTCAAACCTTGCGGGAACAGAAGCTATATGCTAAGTTCTCCAAGTGCGAGTTCTGGTTAGATTCTATGGCATTCTTGGGGAATTTTGTATCAGGTGAGGGTATTAAGGTAGATCCTAGGAAGATCGAGGCAGTCCAGAGTTGGCCTTGTCCTACCATATCGATCGAGATCGGGAGTTTCCTGGGGTTAGCAGGTTATTATCGCCGATTTATAGAGGGATTCTTATCTATTGCATCATCTCTGACTATATTGACCTAGAAGGGCGCTCCGTTCCGATGGTCCGATGATTGCGAGGCGAGCTTTCAGAAGCTCAAGACAACTTTGACTATAACACCAGTTTTAGTGTTGCCTTCCAGTTTAGGGATGTATACTGTGTATTGCGACACTTCACGCGTTGGTCTGGGTTGTGCATTGATGCTGGAAGGGCGAGTTATTGCATATGCTTCACGTCAGCTGAAGCCCCACGAGAAGAATTACCCCGTACATGATTTGGAGTTGGATGCGATAGTTCATGGTATCAAGATCTGGAGGCATTATCTTTATGGGGTGTCCTATGAGGTTTACACTGATCATCACAGCTTGCAACATTTGTTCAAGCAGAGGGACCTCAATTTGAGGCAGCACAGGTGGCTTGAGTTACTAAATGACTATGATATTACCATACTTTATCATCCGGGCAGGGCGAATATGGTTGCGGATGCGTAGTGGCTCAGTCTTCATTACTTGAGCGGATCAAGGCTCGTTAGTACGATGACCCGCACTTGTTCGTTCTCAGGGAGACGGTACTATAGGATGGTGCCAAGGAGGTTACTATCAGAGAGGACGGTGTTCTGCATCTCCAAGGTCGTCTATGTGTTCCTAATGTTGATTTCTTGAGGGAGAAGATTCTAGGGGAGGCACACAGTTCTCGGTATTCTATTCATCCAGGGGCTACGAAGATGTATCGTGACCTGAGGCAATATTATTGGTGGGGGGGGATGAAGAAGGACATAGTTGAGTATGTGGCGAGATGTCTAAATTGCCAACAGGTCAAGTATGAGCACCAGAGGCCAGGTGGCCTACTTCAGAAGATGGTTATACCTGAGTGGAATTGGGAGCCATTACTATGGACTTCATAGTTGGGTTGACGCGGACTTTGAGGAAGTTTGATGCAATTTGTGTCATTGTCTATAGGTTGACCAAGTTGGCACACTTTATTCCTGTTGTGACTACTTACTCTTCAGAGAGTTTGACCCAAATTTACATTCAGGAGATTGTCCGGTTGCATGGTGTGCCTATTTCCATAATATCAGATAGAGGCCCTCAGTTCACTTCACACTTCTGGAGAGCAGTTTAGAGCAAGTTGGTTTCCCGGGTAGAGCTCAGCATAGCTTTTCATCTACAGACCGATGGGCAGTCGGAGGGGACGGTTCAGATTCTGGAGGATATGCTCAGAGCATGTGTCATTAACTTCGGACGTTAGTGGGATAGATTTTTTCCCTTGTCCGACTTTGCTTACAACAATACTTATCAGTCCAACATTGAGATGGCTCCATTTGAGGCTTTATATGATCGGCGATGTCGTTCGCCCATCGGATGGTTTGAGTCCAGCGAGGCTAAGTTATATGGTACTGATTTGGTAAGAGATGCCTTGGAAAAGGTAAAGTTGATTTAGGAGCGACTTCACATAGCACAGTCAAGACAAAAGAGTTACGCGGATCAAAAGGCGCGTGATATATCATTTATGGCGCGTGAGAAGGTTCTCTTGAAAGTTTCGCCGATGAAGGGGATCATGAGGTTCGGGAAGAAGGGAAAGCTGAGCCCAAGGTTTATTGGCCCAGTTGAGACATTGAGGCGAGTTGGGGAGGTTGCTTATGAGCTTTCTTTGCCTCCCAGTTTATCGGGAGTTCATCCGGTCTTTCATATGTCTATGCTACGGAGGTATCATGTCGATAGGTCGCACGTGCTAGATTATAGCACGGTTTAGCTAGATAAGAGTTTGGGTTATGAAGAGGAGCTAGTTGCCAATGTTGACATGCAAGTTCGCCAGTTGAGGTCCAAGAAGATTATTGCGGTGAGGGTCTAGTGGAGGGGTCAACCAGTCGAGGAAGCGACTTGGGAGACCGATGAGGTCATGCAGAGCAAATATCCATACTTATTCAATACTCCAGGTATGATTCTAGACCCGTTCGAGGATGAACGTTTGTTTAAGAGATGGAGAATGTAACGATCACCGGTCATTTTGCTTTCTAGATCTCTGTTCTCCTAATTAAGACTCTCCGTATGTGCTTTTACTGTTTTACGACCTGCGGGGATGGTTGGTTTAGGTTTGGAAGGGTTCGGGGTGAAATCGGAACACTTAGTTTCTTAACAGTAGCCTATAATGGTTAAGTTTGACATGCGTCAATGTTTTGAGTAAACAACCTCGGAACCGCGATTTGACAGTCTTAATAGGTTTGTATGATTATTTTGGAATTGGGCGTGTGTTCGGATGACCCGAAAGCGTTTCAGCGCTTAATATTGAAAGTTGGCGCATTGAAGGTTTTTCCAAATTTTTGTAAGTTTGGTTTGGAGTAGACTTTGGTGTTATCGGGGTCCGTTTGGGATTCCAAGCCTGAGAGTAGTTCCTTATGGTGATTTATGACTTGCAAGCAAATTTTGGCATTATTCTGAGTTGATTTGATAGGAATCACACGTGCGGAAGTGTTGTTAGATATTTTTGAGTTTCATGATTTAATTCACGCGTTTTGGCATCCGATTCATGATTTTAGATGTTATTTCGCTGTGTCAATCGTGCGATCGAGTTCGTATGATAATTTTAGACTTGTGTGGAATTTGGTGTGGAGCCCCGATGGCTCGAGTGAGTGTTGGATGCGTTCAGAGGGGTAGAAGGACTTCAGTTTTCTTGTTTTTTTTTTCTGATGCCTCAGGTATCGCAAATGTGAAGTTTTGTTTGTATTTGCGAAGTCGGGAAGGCACTGAGGATTTCACATTTACGAAGATCCTGCCGCTTTTGCGAACCTGCCCTTCTTTGCATTTGCGACCATGGCAAAGATGGCCAGCCTTCGCATTTGCGATGGTTTTGTCGCATTTGCGAACAAGATGTCGCAAATGCGACTGGTGCAAGTGCTTTTTATTGCGGGGCTTAGATTTATTTACCTCATTTCCCACTTGGTCTTAGGCGATTTTGAGAGCATTTTTGTGGAGGGATTTCATCAACATCAAGAGGTAAGTGATCCCTGTCACACCTTCTTTTCCGAAGAATTGGGAGTTTTTCCAATTAAAGTGACATTATTCAAAATGAGATTATTTATTTAATTAGAGTCGTCACTTGAGATAATTATTATGGTGTCCCAAGTCACATGCTTATTTTAATATCCCAAATCGAAGAAATTGACTCTATTTATGGTCTGCGAATATAGAAGACCGGGTAAGAAATTCTGTTAACCTGTGAGAAAGTGTGAGGCACTCCCGAGTTTCGTGATTTTAGCACGGTCAATAATTGGCTTAATTATATGATTTATTACACGTTTAAAACCTATTGTGCATTTTGTCTTTTACCGCTTTTTAACTAAATATTTAAACTGCCTTTTGTATTTATGGAGTTATTTTTGAACAAATTACGATGTCGTACACTTGTCATTCTGGTACACATTGCAAACCGCGCCACGTGAAACACATCAACGATTTACAACATGTTTATTTATTTATTAAATTATTTGAAGTTATGGTCAATTCGCGTGAAACACGCACTTGAGTTGGGATTTACGTATTGTGATCATGTCACGGGGACCATACTCATAGTCACGATAATTTATTAATCGCGTCTAAAGCAAACTACGAATGCTTATGAGTTGTTTAATTCATAATACTGCTTTGAGGTATATTGCAAGGTCATAAGAATTATGGAGAAACATTGTTGTCAGAATGTGTAAAGATTAAGATAATTCTAAGGTAAATTGACATAAGCATCACTGAATTCGAACGTCAGTTAATTAGTCCACCATTTGAGACCCATAAGTTTGGAAAACGGCTATTTGAAGAATCGCGACTAATTAGGCTCAGAACTTCTGAAAATCCCTACATGCCTTGTATTTACAAAATCAGTCAACCACTGAATCGCAGTATTATAGCTTAACAAAATAAATAAATGGTTTGAACAAATGAACTTCTATCAATTTAAACATTAGTAATTTACATGAACAGTCACCTAAGCAAATGCACTGTCAATTATGGAATACATAATCTTATGCTAAAATTACAACATCCATCCTCCATTAGAGAATACAACTTTGGTTAACCCTCACTATGATCAAAACTCTAACTGATGCTTAATGAATAACAAACCCAAATAACAAAGATCCGACAGAAATGAAATTTCATTCAAGCCTTAAACGGCAAATCAAACCAACCTGTAGCCAGATCCACCATTGTTGACCTTCAAATCCAGCATTAGACTTTAATTTATCAGAACATAAAAGCAAGCTTAGATTTCAGTAGTTAATACTTGTCATGATCCAAAATCCAACTAGTCGTGATGGCACCTAACCCAACCCGCAAGGTAAGCCAATTATCAACTATCCAATTCTATTAACAATTATTAAAGCAGTTTAAGTAAAGAAAAATCTTAATCTTATACATTCCCCAAGAACTGGTAGTACAAATCATGAGCTTCTAAAAATAGAATTTACAAAGCTGATATGAAGTAAATACATCTTCTGTTTGAAAAGTACATAAACAGAGTTGTTTTTAATAATCTAAGGCTACCATGAACAAGAGACACCTACCATAAGAACGCAGGTACATCTTCGAATCCGGCAACTATCGAGCACATCAACAATATCAGCCAACATCTGCACGCAATGTACAGAAGTATAGTATCAGTACAACCGACCCCATGTACTGAGTAAGTAACAAACCTAGCCTTAGGTTGAAAGCAGTGACAGGCTTTTACCAAGGTCGGGTCCAAAAATTAATAGTCCACAACAGTCCATAACCACGTAAAGCAAATAATACAAGTAACTCAGAGATAAAATGCTCAGCTATATCATGATTTCAAAAATAATAATTCTTCCTTTCAAGTACATCAGTGAAAACCCAAACCGTTTACCGAAGTTGCCAAAAATATGAATAAGTTTGAAAACAATAATTTTCCCAAAATCCTTTTCATAATAAATGAGATATTTCATTTTCTTTCCAGATAACCCGTGTAAAACAAATGCATCACTATG
>AWOL01S0366981.1:0-14401 GCA_000715115.1 Nicotiana otophora
GAACTTACTAATCACCTGTTATAAATACCATAATTATCTATATCCTCAAAATTAATCTCATTCCCAAGCTTACGTTGATCAACTTATGATGAAACTTTAACGTACGAAAATGCTTAATGTAACAGTTAGCTCATTTGTTTAATATTTTGAGTTGTGGAGCTCAGAAAGAGGCGATTTTGGAATGATTTTGCACTACTACTCTATGGATCCGAGTCGTTTGGAGGTTGATTTTAGAGGAAGGGCTATTTTGGAAGGTTGAAGCTTACCGGGTGAGGTTCTGAGGTTGGTATTAATGGAACCCTTTGAGTTTAGTAGGAGTAATTCCTTGGAGACTTCGCGGTGAGCTGCTATAATTTATCTTAACTGCAATACATTGGGTCCCCCTTCCCTACTTATTTATATATCTCTATGTTTATTTTCATTTCTGGACTGATGTTGTATATCAGTTGAGACTATGTGTTCTTGTTAGATGCTCGAAAATATGTTGTGACACCCTATTTTGGGTGTGGTCGCGTTTAGACCCTTTATGGGAATCATGTGTTTATGATTTGTCATATAAGACTTATTTCATTTTGTTATTTATATCATAAATTAGTTAAATGCTTAACAATTGAATCATATTTTTGTTATTGAGAGTTGGCTTGCCTAGCAAGTATGTTAGGCATCATCACGACCTTTGGGGATTTTAGGTCATGACAAGTCATGATGTGTGACCATGATTCCAAGATGAATAGAATACCTAGAACTGTGAGCTTCCTCAAGAATCAATTTCCTCAAACCATCAACATTAGGAACAGATATTCGACCATGAAGTTACAATGCACCATCATTTCAAATAACCATCTTCCTGGCACTATTGCGCTGCACTGTGTCCTTCAGCACCTACAAATGTGGACCATCATACTGGCAAGCCTTAATGGCTCAAAGAAGGACGATTGTGCAACAACACAAGCAAGAACTCTATTAGGCTCAGAAATATCCAATCTCGCAAATCTGTTAGCTATGGCCTGCATATCCATAGCCAAAGACCTCTCCTCAACTGGAATAAATGTCAAACTCCCCATACGCTATGAGTCAAGGAATTTGCAACCATATTCTCATTACCCGGATAACACACGATAGTGATATCATAATCCTTAAGAGACTCGAGCTACCTCCGCTACCTCAAACACAAATTATTATGCTTGAACAAGTGCTTAAGACTTTGATGATCAATATAAACCTAACATGATACACCATACAATTAATGCCTCCAAATCTTGAGCGCATGCACAATAGATGCCAACTCCAAATCACGAACTAGATAATTCTTCTCATGGGTCTTCAACTACCAAGATGCGCAAGAGATAACCCTCACATCCTACATTAACACCACAACTAGGCCAATCCGTGACGCATTATAAAATACTGTTTAGGGCTCAGAACATATGGGAAACACCAACACTAGGTCTATAACCAAAGAAGTTTTGAGTTTCTGGTAGCTCTTCTCACACTCGTCAGACCATCTAAAAGGAATGCCCTTCTAGGTCAACTTAGTAAATGGAGATGCAATGGATGAAAATCCCTCCACAAAACCACCATTGTAGCTTGACAAACCCAAGAAATGCCGAATATCCGTAGCTGAAGTAGGTCTAAGCCAATCCTAAACTGCCTCAAACTTCTTAGGATAAACTTTAATACCATCACTTGACACAACATGACCCAAGAATGCAACTGAATCCAACTAGAACTCACATTTCAAAAACTTAGCATAAAAGCTTCTGATTCTTCAATGTCTGAAGTCCCACTCTCAAGTGTTGGTCATGCTCCTCCCTACTATGAGAGTTAACCAAGATGTCATCAATAAACACAATCATGAAAGAATCCATATAAGGTTTGAACACCCAGTTCATCATGTTCATGAAATCCGTTGGAGCTCTAGTCAACCCAAATGACATAACCAAGAACCCATAATGACCACAACGGGCCTTAAAAGTTATTTTAGGGACATCCAGAGCCCTAATCTTCACCTGAGGCTATCCAGAACTCATACCAATCTTGGAGAACACATTAGAACCCTAAAAATAATCAAACAAATCATCAATACAAGGCAATGGACCTGTGGTATGATTAGACAGGGGCCCGGAGGGCTCGAGTGTGTTTCAGAATAATTTCGAACAATTTGGTGTTGTTTGGAAGTTGCTGGTGTCAGATGCAGTGCACCTGAGATGGAAAAGTGTGAAGGTCTTGTTGGCTAGGATAGGAATGTCGTGGATATGAGGTAATGGTCACATCTGCGAAGTCGCTCCTACAAAAGTAACATCGTAGGTGTGCATGTTGTTTAGGCTAGAGGTGGTCGCACTGCTTAATTTTTGGAGTGCCTAACTTAGCATAGATGCACGTGATCTTGTACACAAGTGGGGAGGAGCCTGGGAAGCTCGCATATCCTAGTGTGTTATCATAGAAGAAGTGTCGCAACAGTGACATTTTTAGTTGCAGATGCGAGATGATTGGCATCATGTTATATTTCAAGGTTAGCTTATTTTTAATATTTTGAGTTGTGAAGCTCGGAAACATGCGATTTTGGAAGTGGTTTTCACTTCTACTTTGTGGATCTGAGTCGTTTGGAGGTCGATTTTAGAGGAAAGGCTATTTTGGAAGGTTGAAGCTTACCGGGTAGAGGTCCTGAGGTTGGTATTAGTGGAACCCTTTGAGTTTAGTAGCAGTATTTCCTTTGAGACTTCGTGGTGAGCTGCTATAAAAGATCTTATCCACAATACATTGGGTCCCCCTTCCCTACTTATTTATATATATCTATGTATTTTTTCATTTCCAGACAGATGTTGTATATCAGTTAAGACCTTGTTAGATGCTCGTGAATATGTTGTGACACCCTATTTAGGGAAAGTATGTGAGACGATGTGGTCACATTTAGACCCTTTCTGGGATCATATAATTATGATTTGTCATATAAGACTTATTCCATTTTGCTATTTATATCATGAATTAGTTAAATGCTTAAAAATTGAATCATATTTTTGTTATTGAGAGTTGGCTTGCCTAGCAAGCAGGTTAGGCATCATCACGACCTTTGGGGATTTTGGATCATGGCAAGTCATGATATGTCTTCATGACGCCAAGATGAATAGAATACCTAGAACTGCAAGCTTCCTCGAGAATCAATTTCCTCAAACCATCAACATTAGGAACACATATTTGACCATTAAGTAACAATGCACCATCATTTCAAATAACGATCTTCTTGGCTCCATCTCGCTGCACTGTGTCCTTAAGCACCAACAAATGTGAATCATAATATTAGAAAGCCTTAATAGGCTCAAAGAAGGACGATTGTGCAACAACACAATCAAGAACTCTACTAGGCTCAGAAATATCCAATCTTAGAAATCTGTTAGTTATGACCTGAATATCCATAGCCAAAGACCTCTCCTTAACTGGAATAAATGTCAAACTCCCCATACTCTATGACTCAAGGAATTTTCCACCACATTCTCCTCACCCGGATAACACAAGATAGTGATATCATAATTCTTAAGAGACTCGAGCTACCTCCGCTACCTCAAATTCAAATTATTATTCTTGAACAAGTACTTAAGACTCTGATGATTAATATAAACCCGTCATGATACACCATACAATTAATGTCTCCAAATCTTGAGCGCATGCGTAATAGATGCAAACTCCAAATCACGAATTAGATAATTCTTCTCATGGGTCTTCAACTACAAAGATGCGCAAGCAATAACCCTTCCATCCTACATTAACACCACAAATTAGGCCAATGCATGAAGCATCATAAAATACTATTTAGGGCCCAGAACCTGCGGGCAACACCTACAATATGACTATAATCAAAGAACTCTTGAGTTTCTGGTAGCTCTTCTCACACTCGTCAGAACAACTAAAAGGAATTCCTTTCTGGGTCAACTTAGTCAGTGGAGATGCAATATATGAAAATCCCTCCACAAAACCACCATTGTAGCGTTCCAAACCCAAGAAATGCCGAATATCCGTAGCTGAAGCGTGTCTAAGAAAATTTTAAACAGCCTCAAACTTCTTAGGATAAACCTTAATACCATCACTCAACACAATATGACCCAAGAATGCAACTGACTCCAACTAGAACTCACATATCGAAAACTTAGCATAAAAGCTTCCGATCCTTCAAAGTCTAAAGTACCACTCTCAAGTGCTGCTCATGCTCCTCCCTACTACGAGAGTAAACCAAGATGTCATCAATGAACACAATCATGAAATAATCTATATAAGGCTTGAACAGCCGGTTCATCAAGTTCATGAAATACGTTGGAGCACTAGTCAACCCAAATGACATCACCAAGAACTCATAATGACCATAACGGGTCCTAAAGGTTTTCTTAGGGACATCCAAATCCCTAATCTTCAATTGATGATATCCAGAACTCATATCAATCTTGTGTTCCAGAACCCTGAAACTGATCAAACGAATCATCAATACAAGGCAATGGACTTGTGGTATGATTAGACAGGGGCCCAGTGGGCTCGAGTGTGTTTCAGAATGATTCCGGACCATTTAGTGTTGTTTGGAAGTTGCTGGTGTCAGATGCACTGCACCTGAGATGGAAAGTCCGAAGGTCGTACCTTTGGTGCAGTGTGCACAGATGAACTAGTTGGCTAGGCTGGGAATGTCACGGATATGAGGTACTTGTCGCATCTGCGGAGTCGCTCCTACAAAAGCAACGTCACAGGTGCGCATGTTAGTTAGGATAGAGGTGGTCGCACTGCGTAATTTTTGGCAGGCCTAAATTAGCGTAGATGCGCGCGATCTTGCACAAAAGTGGAGAGGATCCTGGGAAGCTCGCATATCCGGGCGTGTTATCATAGAAGCAGTGTCGTAGTAGTGACATTTTTAGTTGCAGATGCGAGATGAGTGGCAACATGTTATATTTTAAGGTTAGCTCATTTTTATAATATTTTGAGTTGTGGAACTCAAAATATTTTGAGTTGTGCAGCTTATAATATTTCCTATAAGCTCATTTTTATAATATTTTGAGTTATATTTTAAGGTTAGCTCATTTTTAGAATATTTGGAAGGGTTTTTCAGTACTATTTTGTGGATCCGAGTTGTTTGGAGGTTGATCTTATAGGAAAGGCTATTTAGGAATGTTGAAGATTACCGGGTGGAGGTTATGAGGTTGGTATTAGTAGAACCCTTTCAGTTTAGTAGGAGTATTTCCTTGGAGACTTCGTGGTGAGCTGCTATAATTGATCTTATCCGCAACACATTGGGTCCCCCTTCCCTACTTATTTATATATGTCCATGTATTTTTTCATTTCCGGACAGATGTTGTATATCACTTGGGATTATGTGTTCTTGTTAGATGCTCGTGAATATGTTGTAACACCTTATTTAGGGAGAGTATGTGAGATGATGTGGTCGCGTTTAGACCCTTTATGGGGATCATGTATTTATGATTTGTCGTATAAGACTTATTCCATTTTTCTATTTATATCATGAATTAGTTAAATGCTTAATAATTGAATCATATTTTTGTTATTGAGAGTTGGCTTGACTAGCAAACAGGTTAGGCATCATCACGACCTTTGGGGATTTTGGGTCATGACAAGTCATTATATGTCTTCGTGACGCCCAGATGAATAGAATACCTCGAATTATGAGCTTCCTCAAGAATCAATTTCCTCAAACCAACAACATTAGGAACACATATTTGACCATGAAGTTACAATGCACCATCATTTAAAATAACTATCTTATTGGCACTATCTCGCTGCACTGTGTCCTTAAGCACGAAAGAATGTGGACCATCATACTGGCAAGCTTTAATGGGCTCAAAAAAGGACGATTGTGCAACAACACAAGTAAGAACTCTACTAGGCTCAGAAATATCCAGTCTTACAAATCAGTTAGCTATGGCCTTAATATCCATAGCCAAAGACCTCTTCTCAACTAGAATAAATGTCCAACTCCCCATACTCTATGACTCAAAGAATTTGCCACCATATTCTCGTCACCTGGATGACACAAGATAGTGATATCATAATCCTTAATAAGTTGAGCTACCTCCGCTATCTCAAATTCAAATTATCATGCTTGAACAAGTGGTTAAGAATCTGATGATCAATATAAACCCGAAATGATACACCATACAATTAATGCATCCAAATCTTGAGCGCATGAACAATAGAGGCCAACTCCAAATCACGAATTGGATAATTCTTATCATGGGTCTTCAACTACCAAGATGCGCAAGCAATAACCCTGCCATCCTACATTAACACCACAACTAGGCCAATGCGTGAAGCATCATAAGATATTGTTTAGGGCCTAGAACCTAGGGGAAACATCAACACTAGGGCTATAATCAAAGCAATCGTGAGTTTCTGGTAGCTCTTCTCACACTCGCCGGACCATCTTAAAGGAATGCCCTTCTGGGTCAACTTATTCAATGGAGATGCAATGGATGAAAATTCGTCCACAAAACCACTATTATAGCCTGCCAATCCAAAGAAACGTTGAATATCCGTAGCTGAAGTGGGTCTAAGCCAATTCTGAACTGCCTCAAACTTCTTAGGATAAACTTTAATACCATCACTTGACACAACATGACCCAAGAATGCAACCGAATCCAACTTGAACTCACATATCGAAAACTTAGCATAAAAGCATCCGATCCTTCAAAGTTTGAAGTACCTCTCTCAGTTGCTGCTCATGCTCCTCCCTAATACGAGAGTAAATCAAGATGTCATCAATGGACACAATCATGAAAGATTCAATATAAGGCTTGACCACTCTATTCATCAAGTTTATGAAATCCATTAGAACACTAGTGAACCCAAATGTCATCATTAAGAACTCATAATGACCATAACAGGTCCTAAAAGTTGTCTTAGGGACATTCGAAGCCCTAATCTTCACCGGATGATATCTAGAAGTCATATAAATCTTGGAGAACACATTAGAACCTTGAAACTAATCAAACGAATCATCAATACAAGGAAATGGGTACTTGCTCTTCAAAAACAACAACGATGCACCCCAAGGAGAAACACTTGGTCTAATGAACCCCCCATCAATAAGATCCTAAAACTATTCCTTCAACTCTTTCAACTCAGTTGAGCCATACGGTATGGTGGAATTATGCGCTTAGCGCCCGAAAACTATCAATATAGAAATCAATATCCCTATACAGTGGCATGCCTTATAGGTCTACAGTAAACACCTTTGGGAACTCCCTCACAACCGGTATTGAATTCATAGAAGGAAACTTCATACTAGAATCTCAAGTGTAAGCCACATATGCTAACAACCCTTCTCAAACATGTGTTGAGCCTTCAAAAATAAAATTATTCTACTCATGGAATTAGCAATGATCCATCTCCACTCTAGTCTAGACAAACTTCTCATAGCTAAAGTTACAGTATTGGCATAACAATCCAAGATAGCGTGATACGGGGACAACGAGTCCATGCCAATCACCTTAAAATCCACCATATCTAACAACAACAGATTAACCATGGTATCAAAGCCATCAATAGCAATAACAAAAGATTGGTGCACTCAATCAACTACAATATAATCCCCCAACCGATGTAGACATCAAAAAAGGAATGCCAAAAACATCGCGAGGCAAACTCAAGTGTGATGCAATATTTGAGGACACATACGGACGAGTAGAACCTGGAAAAACTATCACCAACAAATCTCTATGACAGACTGAGATAATACATGTAATGGCTGCATTAGATGACTATGCCTCAGGCCTACCGGGAAATGCATAACAACAAGCTTGACGTCCACTGGTCAGTCCACCACCTCTAAAACCACCCCTAACTAGCTGACCTCTACTTGTAGGTTGCAGACCACCACCCATAACTAGTTCAGCGGGTGGTGTGGCAACTAGTGGTAAAATAATAGCATGGGTGCCCTACTGCAGCGTACCACTCTACAATCTGGGACATTAATACCTCCTAATTTGACTTGCATCTCTACACACAAAGCAACCCTTTGGCTGATATGGCAGCTGAATTTGAAGCTACTCCTGATGATTTGAATAACTACCAAAGGAACTCTACACTACGAGTGCACTAATAGAACCATAATCTGGAGACATGCTATGCGATGACTATCTTGAGATAGAACCATAAGTACCATGACCACCTGAAGTACCACAAGAAACCTGAAGTGTTAACTGATTTGGCCTGATAGTATGACCTCTGCTGAAATAATCCCTTCCTCCAAATAAGGCACTGATGAATCCACCTAAATGACGAGGCCTTTTATCACTCGTTGCCTCCCTCCCCTGTCCACGAATGCGTGCAATCCTCCTAGTTATCTCCACCACCTGAGGGGATGTATTCTCATCTCAACCTCCCTACCCACATGAAGTCTAATGCCATAAGTAAGCCCATGATGAACCTCCGTACCTTCTCCATCTTATAGGAATCACAATAGCTGTGTGGCGATACAGATCAATAATCCTCGTATCATAGTAGGTAACCCTTATACCACCCTACCGTATATGCCCAAACTGATTGCGTAGGTCATTCCTCTAAGTGAGTGGAATAAACTTCTCCAAGAAATGTTGTGGAAATAGAGCCCAAGTAAATGAAGGAGGTAACCTTGCTAATATGCATTGCTCATAGGCATGCCACCATATCTTGGTCGATCCCAACATCTGGAAGACAGTGAAATCAACTACATTGGACTTTGCAAGTCCCAAGTTGTGCAAAAGCTCATGCCATCAGACTAAGTACTCCTTAATATCCTCCGAATGCATACAACTGAAACGTGGAGGGTGCAATTTCTAAAACTTGTCCATCCTTTTCAGCTCATCGATATACATCGCGACCCTAGCCATAAGCTGAACTGCTAGTTAAGAATTCACTGGGGTATGGGATCCCCCTACAACCTTAGAAGTCACTATAGCCAGTATAACCACTCCATCCAGAACCACTCTATCAATAAAACTAACCATCTTGGCATTTTCTTGAAGAACTAGCATAGCGACAAGCCTCCAAAATCTAATCTGGTACTAGTACCTCCACCTGCGCATCTAACAAATCCATCTCTCAGTCTGCATATGGGTCCATTGACACTGCTCTTTGATGTCCATGAGCTTTGGTAGGTGCTCCACCTAAAAGTGAGATGTACAGCGTCGGGCTGGAGCTCTGGCCTTACCTGGGCCCCGCCTCTCCCGGCTCTGGTCAGAGGCACTGGCTCTCTGCCCTCCACTGCTGTAGTTGAACATGTCCTCACCATCTATGAGAGAACAAAACGAGTCAAATTCATGAAAAATGAAACACACAATAAGGAATAAAAGGCAAGTGAAGTTTTCTAAAATCTTGGTAGCCTCTCAAAGATAAGTACATATATCTCCGCACTAATCCTCGAGGCTCTACTATGCATGCTGGTGAATTGTGATATCTATGCAATCTAAGGCTTTGATACCAACTTGTCATGACCCTAAAATCCCACCAAAGAATGTGATTGCAAATTACATGCCGGCTAGGCGAACGAACAAATACAACTACCAAACATTCAATTATACAAGGAAGATCTACTACAATATCCAAAAATATATACATGTCATAGATAGTTAAATTTAAACTGAAATAAAAGTATCAAACAATTATCCAACCCCCAGAACTGGTGTCACTGACTGCATGAGCTATAGAGTACTAAATACAAATGTCTAAACAAAATACAATATTTTATGAATGAAGTTCCAGTAATAAAGATAAGGAAGCTGACTTCAAGGGCTTAGGAACTAGTATGCATCTCTGTCTTGAGTCTCTAATGTCCACATCAAAGCACCTCTCAGAACTCTAATGGTGCCAATACATGGATCAGCACAAGAAGTGCAAAGGTATAATATGAGTACAACTGATCCAATGTACTTAGTATATATCGAGCCTAACCTCAATGAATTAGTGATGAGGCTAAGCCAAGACACTCACTTTGTAAGCCTATGCAAGTATTCAATAGAAAACAGAACAAGAGAAATGACGAATAAAAAGAAAAGAGGTCAAATAAAGGAACCAATAAACAAATTTCAAGGATATAAAAATGTATGCATAACCTTATGAACCAAATCCTACAATAAAGAAGAAATACATAAGTAATAATCACAAAGTTTCATCTATGTTGTCGTGAGCAACCCGATCCAATCATAATACCATTGCGACGTGCAACATCTTCCCATAATAATAACGTTGCAGTATACAGCCTGATCCAATGGCCATACCGTCGCGACATGCAACCCGATCCATTCATACCAAGCACATGTGCATGGATATATATACGGGAATATGATTAAACATGTGAAAATAGATAAGCATGACTAAGGTGCAATAGGAAACCAACATCTCAAAATCCATCTCGAAGGCATTTTGCAACAAGGCCTACACATGATTGCTAACATGTGAATAATTGAGTAGTCTCACTTTCCATTATAGCATAAACGGAAAATACATGAAACAAGTAAAATCATGAATAAGACTAACTCTACTCGAGCATGATATAACCTTGGCATATATATATACGCTCGTCACCACGCATATATATCGGCCCCAACACACACATAACATAACACGTAAGATCATATATAACCTAATTCTCTCAAGTAAAGGTTAACCAACATACTAACCTCTTCCCAGAATAAGCTCAACAATCCAATACCGCTTTTACCTTAGAATTATCCTCCCACCGGATCAAATCTAGCCAAATAATACTTAATAGGGCTAAATAAAGTTTTAGAAACCAATTCCGAAACAATAAAGCTTCAATCTTTAATCAATTCTCAAAAAGTCAACAATAGTCAACCTGTGCCCACATGGTCAAAAGCCACATCTTGGACTAGATTATCTTAACCCATAAACCAACGAGTTCAAATATGTGATTAGATTTGAAATCCGAGTCAAGATCGATACTCAAAACCGCAAAATAAACTCTCTTAAGTTGTAGATGAAAACCCCAAACATCACTTTCAAATTCCTTATTTTAGATGTTTAAATCCATGGGGAATCAAGATATATCATCTAATTCAAGTAGAAATTACTTACGTCCAAGATAGTAGTGAAATCCCTCTTCAAATTCTCCTTTTCTCGTTCTCCAGAACTCAAAAAATGTGAAAATAGGTAAAATCCTGATATATGGACTTAAAAGGCTCTGCCAGCACTACCCATCGCGAATGCGGCCTGTCACACCCCGACCTCAGGGAGCGCAACCGTAGCTCAACCGAGATAACCCGGCCAAGCAAGCATGTACAATGCCTTTTACCAAAACCCACCCTTGAATAAAGAGAAGATATATTTCATTAATTAGACAGTGAGGGGACATGTGAATTACCCCATTTCATTACTATTAGTTACGTCACTAACAAGTTTCAAAATACATAAACTTCCATAACTTGAAGTGGAACATGTGATACAAGTAAAACATCTTTAGTTTGACTCTCCCAAAACAACAATACCACCCACACTATATTTACGAACCCTTTAATAGATACAAAAGAGTAGCATGATGGTGCTGGCAATAAAGATCCGGCTATACATCAATATAATATACATAGAGGACAAGAGATACAAGACCCCGAAATGAAATGGGGCTCACCAAGTCAGCTGAGGAGAGAGTGTACTGCTATCATTGATCAATACCACGTGTTGTGGAACCACCTGCATCCATTAAATATGCAGTGCCCCGACAAGGGGACGTTAGTACATATGGAATAGTAGTAGTATGTAAAACAAAACACTCTCTCAATAGAACGAGTAACAGTAAAATGAGAAGGAAACATGAAATCAATGAGAGCCTCAAATAGTATCAAGGTGTCGAGCTAGGAGAAAGATAAATTTGAAGTAAGTTTCAATATTTTTAAGTTGGGAGATCTTTAATAACAATACACCTCTGTGCTTTTAGCACAGATTTCGATCTCAGCCTGATCGGCTAAGCCATCTCACCCTGACACATTACAACACCACCATGTGCGAGGCATGGTGTCCGATCTCAGCCCGATCGGCTAAGCCGTCTAACCACAATGTTGTATGGGTCGACATCACATCACATCTCACTAGCAATAATCTCATCCCATTTAAGGGGAAATATCTCAACACATCAATATCATCCCATATACGGGGAAACAATCTCATCACATCAACACGGGAATTTACCCTTCAATCACTCCTACACCGGCACGTGTAGTTTCGGGGTTAGGTTATTTCGATCCACCCTTCCTCGGTGACTAAAGAAAAATCCCAAGGCATTTATTATTTAGAGGATTTCCGACTCATTTCATAATCTTTCACACATCTTTCCATTTCATTGGCACCAGTGGCAACAATTGTAATATCATTCTCAGCACGTCGGCTGTATTTCATATTTCATACTCACCCCTATAACTATCAAGCGTTACCATGGATTATCATCAATGAGATAATTTCAAATCAGGACTTTAAGTACACATGTGGGCAAACAAGAGTCTTAAGCACATTAAGTTTCTCTTCCACAATTAGGCATACCAACGTGCAATTGAAACATGATTTTTAAATCACAACACCTTTGGTACATTGATCATACAAGATTACATTCTCGGAGGGAATCATGATATAATAGGAACATTTGGAACACATTTTGAGTACATACATCTTTCAACACAACTGTTATTTCAGAATAATCAAATCTACTAGGAAGGACCCGGAACATGAGAAATAAGAAATTGAGCCAATCATAATCGCAACTTACGTGGACATCATGAAAATCGATTCTACAAGAGGAGTTTAGCCAACATACCTTGATGTTAGCTCCCTTAAGTAATATAATGATCCGAAATCCTAGCAACCTTAATCTATTTAGTAATATAACAAAATTTAACCGTAATTAGGGAGATAATCGGGGTTTCAGCTCATTTGAGCATTTTATCAAGCACTAGGTGTGCATTAAGGTTTCAAGGTTCTCCTATGGTGGATTCCTTCATCCCACAACCCAATGTTTACCCATTTGAGATCAATAACCTTCCCACCAACTTTGATGGTACATGCATGCATAAATAACAATAGAGAATCACACTTCTCATTACCTACTTTCAGTCCAATCCCGAAATTGAGGGCTAGGGAGTAGAATCTTACCTCTTGGGGTGAAGACCTTGTAAGTTTTCCTTGTTGAATATCAAAGATTGAGCAAGGGTTCATAAACAAAGTACTTGGGGCTTCCTCCTCTCTCTCTAAAGCACTCCCCACACTCATAAATGGCATATGTTTTCCTTGTACATGAGACCCAATGGATTTTAATCAAATGGGGTCAAGTTTTAAAAATAAGAAAATGGACCCTCCGAACTCAACTCTGCAGTCGCAGAGTGCACCACATATTAGATCTGCAGCCCGCAAAATGGACCATTTTTGGGACCGTTTCTGTTGTCCATTTTGCGGGCCGCAGACCTAATCTGCGGTGCACTCTGGGACCGCAGAGTTGAGTTTGGAGGGTCCATTTTCTGGTTCCCGACCCTATTTTGATATATAAACGTTAAGGACCATTTTTAAGGTAAATATATTATATTTCAGAGTGAGGAAGTGCTCTAAAGTGAGAGGGGAGTTCCTAAGCTAATTGATCATCAATCTTTGCTCAATTGTTGGAGAATCCACAAGGAAAACTCACAAGTTCTTCATCCAAGAGGTAAGTTCCATACTCTAGTTTCAATTCCGAATTTGGGGTAGAAGATGGTTAATTGGGAGTGTGATTCTTGGGTGTGTTGTTATTTATGCATGCATGTACTATCATGGTTTGTGGGAAGGTTGTTGAGCTCAAATGGGTAGACTTTGGGTTATGGCATGAAGGAATCCACCATAGGAGGACCTTGAAATCATAATGCCCACCTATTGTTTGATAAAATGCTCAAATGAGCTGAAATCACGAATACCCTCCTAATTTGTGTTCAATTTTGTTATGTTTCTAAATAGATCGAAGTTGCTAAGATTTCTGGAACATTGTAGTAATTTAAGGAAGCTCAAAGTGAGGTATGTTGGAAAAACATCTCTCTTAAAATTGAACCTCACGATGTCCTTGTAAGTCTCGAGTTGTTCATTATAAATTGACTATTCTGAATAAGCCTTGTGTCAAAAGATATATGTTCAATATGTATTTGAAATTTTCTTGTCATGTTATGTTACCATTTGAGAATGTGTTCAAAGTATGGGTTGCGTATCTAAATGTTATGACTTCAAGTTGTGTTTCAAATGAAAGCTATTATGCCAAATTATATAAGAAATCTCAATTTTCTTAAGACCCTTATTTTCTCACATGTGTACTTAAAGTCTTGAGTATAAATGCTTTGTTGTTGATGATCTTTGATGATGTTTGAAAGTGAAAGAGGTGAGCATGAAATATGAAATACGGCCAACGTGCCAAGAA
>AWOL01S0367120.1:0-18838 GCA_000715115.1 Nicotiana otophora
TATGGGAGACAGTGTAGATTTCCAGTGGGTTGGTTTGAGCCAGATGAGGCTAGGCTATTGGGTACTGACTTGGTATAAGATTCTTTGGATAAGGTTAAATTGATTCAGGATCGGCCTTGCATGCCGCAATCCATGCAGAAGAGTTACGCCGATAGGAAGGTTCGTGATATTGCTTACATGGCTGGGGAGAAGTTACTGCTCAAGGTTTCACCCATGAAGGGTGTTATGAGATTCGGCCTTACAAGCTGGCCTTGCCACCTATTTTGTCGAGTGTGCATCCAGTGTTTCATGTTTCTATGCTCTGAAGTAAGTCGGTGATCCGTCTCATGTTTTGGATTTCAGTACGGTCCAGTTGATTGGTGATTTGACTTATGATGTGGAGCAGTGGCCATTTTAGATCGGCAGGTTCGAAGGTTGAGGTAAAAGACCTAACTTCAGTGAAGGTTCAGTGGAGAGGTCAGTCAATCGAGGAGGCTACTTGGGAGACCGATTGGTAGATGCGGAGCAGATATCTACACCTATTTGAGACTCCAGGTATGTTTCTAGACTTGTTCGAGAACCGACATTTGTTTAAGAGAGGGAGGATGTAATGACCCGGCCGGTCGTTTTGGGAGTTGTAGCATCGTTCCCCCATTTATTACTCATTTTATACTTTATAGCTGTTATATGACTTGTCGGGGTAGTCAGTTCGATTTCAGAGAGATTTCAGAATGAATTGAGACACTTAGTCTCAAGGTTGAAAGCTTAAGTGGGAATGATTGATCGGAGGTTGACTTATAAGTAAATGACTCCGGAATAGAGTTTTGATAGTTCTGTTAGCTCCGTCGGGTGATTTTGTACTTAGGAGCGTGTCCGGATTGTAATTTTGAGGTCCGTAGTTGTATTAGGCTTGAAATAGCGAAAGTCGACTTTTTAGAAAGTTTGGCCGGAGTGAACTTTTTGATATCGGTGTCGGATTCTGTTTTCGGAAGTTAGAGTAGGTCCGTAATGTCAAATGTGGCTTGTGTGCAAAATTTGAGGTCAATCAGACGTGATTTGATAGGTTTCAGCGTTGGTTGTCGAAGTTGAATTTCCTTAGTTTCATTAGGCTTGAATTTGGGTGCGATTCGTGTTTTTGGTGTTATTTGAGGTGATTTAAGGACTCGACTAGGTTCGTATGAGGTTTTAGGACTTGTTGGTATGTTTGGCTGTGGTCTCGGGGGCCTCGGGTTGATTTCGTATGGTCAACGGATCGAAAATGGAACTTGGTGCATGGCTGAAGCAGGGATTCTGCTGGTGTAATCGCCCCTGTAGAGCTTTGATCGCAGGTGCGAGCTGAGGATGCGCAGATGCGGCCAAGTTGTGGAGGACTGTGGTCGCAGGTGCGAGGAGTTTTCCGCACCTGCATGACCATAGGTGCGGCGAGATGGGCGTAGAAGTGAAAGGTGCGCAGGTGCGATGGGGAGTTCCGCACCTGCGGTTGCGCAGATGCGGGGGATAGGACTGTAGAAGAGGAGGATGCATTAGACTATGCCTTTATGTAGATGCTCATGTACTCGGTGACACCCCGATTTTGGGAGAGATTTTGTATGGAATTATGACTTCTTACTCTGTTTTTAAAAGGTTTTCCTTAATTCTAACTTCTTCGTATCTTTCAAAGCTTTTAGAATGTTCTAAATATCTGTGTAGTCGACTTGCCTAGTACCATGATAGGCGCCACCACGACAGGGTGGTTTTGGTTCGTGACACACACAATCTCTATAGTACTAGTCAAGCCTCCGCAAATCAATCTACAATGTGTCTTCTACAACACACGCTCTCCTCAGGCGATACAAGATAGTGCTAGCATCCTCTTAAATATCTGAAATCCTCTATGTTATCTAGAACTCATGACGTTCTTTTCAAAACTGAACTGCAACCCTATTCATTCAATCTCAATCCACACAGATCACCACATCTATCATGCCTCAACACGAAAATACGAGGATATCATTATCAATTTTGAATCACGAATAGAATACCCACTCCATTGACCAAAAATCTTCCACTTAACTCAGTTCAGGAGAACAAAAATAATCACAACATGCACAAGCTCCCCATACTCGTAGAATACATCAACCTCAAATCGTGGTCAAATCATCACCACTCTTCAGAATCCATTTGCACATAAACAAGCCATTAGAACTGAATCTCTCTAAATCAACCAAGTCACGCAGACTGCCAAACCCGAAAGGTATTGCCACAAAACATGTCTAAAGCCCTATTATGCCAAAGGAATTGGTCATCTTTATTGCCAAGTTGATCCAAGCCACCGCTAAATGGACCCAAATTCTTTAGATTACTCTTGACCTGCCTTCACAACAATATTTTTTTTATCCCAGTACACTATGAACCTCAATCAAAACTCATCCCATGTGATCCCAACGTGAAATCTTGTCGTCCTAAGACTCGTAAGCCATTATCCCCTCTTATACACCCAATAGAACCTCAAACTGAATTACCTGCTCTGAAGAGATCTTTGATGAGTCTGAAGTTGTTTATTTCATCTCTCAAATATTGTGTCATAGAACCGATGATGTTACTGAAATACCCCAAGTATCTTCTACCATCCAACATCAATCTCAACTCATTAACCACATAACGAATCCGAAAATCTTTAGGTACCACATCCTAAACCTTGAACCCACTAGAACTATCCTTGAGAGTCCCCCATTCAGTCTTAGTCCCAAGTACTTAGTCAAATATGCCTAATGATTAGTGCTCTGTTATACCATGAATACTCCAAAGAACAACTGAGCAAATCCTTTCCCTTTACACACTACATCCCCCAAGGACTATCCAACCTGAGTCATTCCACATCCTACACATAACGACCATGTGAAATATAACACACTTCCAGCAAATTCCTAACCCGAATCAATCTCGAAATCATCCTCCTCAAGTCATAGCTAATCCACAAGCACACCGAAGTTCAGGACTGCAACAACACATGATCAGTTGATCCAAACATCGATGATAGGCTCCCTCACTTGGCCTTAAGCCACAATCACATAACTAAAAACTCACAATGACCATTCCTCCTTAATTTCCATGACCTCACATTGTTACTCAATTGAATTTCTCATAAGCCCAAGCTGCACTAACCATAACACTTCACACTCCATCAGCTTGAATACATACTCAACCTCGTGATAGTCATGCCATCTACCTCAAAAGATTTAGACTTACGTCATAGTACATACATCCCATTGGATAAAAGGTAAAACTCTTTGTAACAAACTCATAAGAAATCATACTACCCCAAAACTTCTCATAGGAGATAGCCCACTTATGTAACCTCAATTCTTTCATGACCTTGCCATGAGCACTACTACTATGTAATCAATTAATTCTCCTGATTCTACACCCATGCACATGCCGCAAGAATCTATTTCATTCCATTAATGAACAATCGAAAGATCCATCAACACATCCAAAACTCAAGATCGTATAGTACAAACGAGCTGATAATCAAGCATTCACATTCCCTTTGTATCTCAAGCAAACCCTTCATATCAAATCCAAAACCCTCCAAAACATAAGTAGTCATCACCAAATAAAATTCACACACATCCATTTGCCCATAATGATCCAACTTGCACTAATATTCCTCAAAGCTCGTGGCTACCCTACCATAAGGTCTATAATGATACGCTCCCACTTCTATGCAGGAATAGCCACTTTCCAAAAAACTCACTCGGCCTATGTGGCTCATCATCGGCCTGCCGATAATTAGACACCATGAGACATGCTTAATAACTTCCCTCTTCATCCTCCGTCACCCATAATGTTGTCTCGAATCACGATACGTCTCTTTATCATTTGTATGAGCAAAATACCGCGAACCTGCTCGATGATCATCTCCATTGAACCATCAACACTGGAAACATAAATTCGACCCTGAAGTCATAAAACATCGTTTCACTAAGAACCACCTCCCTAGTACCATCCCGCACACCACGTCCCTAAGGACATGCAAATGTAGATCATCATACTAACAAGCTCTGGTGTGCTCAAACAAAGATAACTGGGCAATCACACATGCATGAATTCCACTATGTTCATAAATGCTCGATCTCACAATTCTATATACCAGGGTCAGAACTTCAAAGCCAAATGTTCCCTCCGTCGGAACAAATGCCAAACTTAAAATCATGAACCAGATAGTTCTCTCACGGGGCTTCAATTGTCGAGACACGTAAGTAATTACCCTATCACTCTGCATTAACAACGCGCAAAAACTAATACGTGAAACATCACAATATACTGTGCAAAGCCCCCAACCTATGGGAAAAACTAATATTAGGGCGACTATAGATGGAAACCCTTCCACAAACCAAAGATAGTTGTCAGCCCTCAACACCGAGAAAAATATCCCATACCACAAGTGCAATATCGCCACAAATCATTGGATATCAATTGATATCAAGTACTTAATATTGCATACGAACAAGTAGGGGGAACTGAAGATATATTCTTCAAGCCAAGATAAAGTCACACGAATAGGAATTAAGAAAGGGAAATTTCCTAACATCTCGTAGCCTCTCGAAGATAAATACAGTTGTCTTTGTACCTATCCACAAGACTCCAGTAGATCTGCTTGTGACTCGTGAAAACTACCACAGGTGCAATATCGCCACAAATCGCTGGATATCAACTGATATCAAGTACTCAATATTGCGTACGAACAAGTAGGGTGGAACTGAAGATATATGCTTCAAGCCAAGATAAAGTCACACGATAAGAAATCAAGAAAGCGAAATTTCCTAACATCTCGTAGCCTCTCAAAGATAAATACAGATGTCTCTGTACCTATTCACAAGACTCTACTAGATCTGCTTGTGACTCGTGAAAACTATATAAACCTAGAGATTTCATATCAACTTGTTACGACCCAAAATTCTACCTCAGACCTTGATGACGTCTAGATGTACTTGCTAGAAAGCCAACTCACAATCAACAGAATAAAGTCTAATTTTCTTTAATTAATAGAGTTATATCATAATAAAAGTAAAAATAATCTCAAAGCAGTAAAATATCTGATATAAGTATAACACGGTCTATACACGACTAAAGTAGTACAACCCCCAAGAACTAGGTGACACAAGTACATGAGCAACTACTAAGTAAATACAAGTATGAATACATAATCACAATTGTTCATGAGAACGAAAATAGATAAGAGATAAATGAGGACGGGGACTTCATGTGCTGAAGATCGAAATAGTATGGCAATTAACCGCGAAGTCTCCAATAACATACTCCTACTTAGCTCGAAGGGTACCACAATACTAGTCTCAGAATATGCACAAATATGTGCAGAAGCGTAGAATAATACACTACAGTCGGTACCCAGTAAGTATCATGTCTATCCTCGAAGAAGTTGTAGTGAGGGTAGATGCATTTGAATACTTACAACACATAAATAATAACAAGCCTGGAGCAGGAACAGTAAATACCCTCATGATTAACAGGTATTAAGATATATATCAATCGAAAGATCTAAAGGATGCTTTTTCAATTTAACAGATAATCATAATGCTGCTCAAGCAAAAGCGGATTTAGGGGGCAGAAGGGGGTTCATTCAAACTCCCTTCGTTGGAAAATTGTACTGTTTATGTAAGGGTAATTTGTTTTATGTAAGGGGTTCACATTTTGTAGAAGGTCGCATGTTCAATTCCCGTCAAGTACAATCTTATTCTTTTCACTTTAGGCTCTTTTTCTTTTAAACAAAATAAAACTGTGTCTTTTCTGTTTTAATATGTCTTTCCCCCCAAAACGTGACTGATTGGGATTTGGGTTATAAAATCCCTAACTCTCTCTCTCTCTCTCTCTCTCTCTCTCTCTCTCTCTCTCTCTCTCTCTCTTTGTTGTCTCATGCCACTGATCTTATCTGTTTGCCTCGCCGCTATTCTTCTCTATGTTGCCTTGTCGATCACCTGCACTTCTTCAATCATGGCTTCCCAGGTAAGTTCCTTTCTCTTTCTAACTTTTTTCAGAATTTTATTATTGTTTTATTAACGAATGTTAATTCTTAATTTAGTTTAATGACTCTTGTTTGTCGTTTCTTAATTCTTGATTCTGTAGAATTTAGTACTATAAATTATTGAGTTTTCTAGTGCATTTGCTTTGATAAACTTATGAAAAATAATTGCTATTTTTTTTAATAGAATTGAGATACGTTTGACTCGATCATGGAGGCTAAAAGCTTCTTTATAGATATTTGTTGTTCTTATTGCATTCGTGATGTTATTGAGAATGACTCTTAAAGTTTTGGCACCGTCAAATTCCCTGTTATTGCACCAAATGGGGTTGTTTACTGAAGTTGTATATCTCATTCTTAGGATCACTGATTNGGGATCACTGATTTATGAACTTGAAGATGATGCCTTTGTTTTCTTGAGTTCTTGAAGTCTTTGATGAATTACATGAACATTAGGTTGAGCACTTACGTTGAGAAAGCCATTAGTATTATTAGACACCTGAAAAAAGATCATAAAACCAGTCAACAAATCATTTATACTCTCCTACAATGTGACATAAACAGTCAACTTATTTCAACCTTATTTACCTTCTCAATCACAACACTTTCATTGATACCAGCTTTTTTGGTTATTAACTTCATAGGGTACCTCAAAGCTCTGCTAACAATATTAGCTCCAATCTGCAGTGTTTATGAAAACTGAATAGTGTCATCTGCCTACATACTAAAGCAATTGAGGTGACATTAGACTAAAGAAAATTAAGATGATACTAAACTAAAAAATTGAGTATTGGAACAATATTTACTTCTAGTTAAATCTTTTTTTGAATTTATACTTTTATTAGTTTATGTTGAAGCTAACCCTTCTTTAAGCTTAGATCGATATATGTTCATATAATAATTTTTCTAACTACATTCCTACTTTATAATTCAATCTCAAAATTCACCGAAGAGGTATTTTACCAAAGCACCAAAATCAAATTTGACTTTTCATACTCAACCTATCCAAGAAGAGAATATTAACCATTTAGAAGTAGCATATTATGATGAATTTGATTTGAATTCTTTAAAGTTTGATCCAGCAGAAAGAACTTAAATCTTGCACTTCCATCCAAATCATCGTGATGTTATTAGAAAAGAATACCTTCGATAAGGTCCTTGTGAACCTCGACTTCATAACTTTCCTAAAATTATTTTTTTCTGGATCAATGCATCGATTTAATCCTAAAAGCTTTGATGATGAATATCATGATTGGTTGGAGTACAATGCAAGTAAAGATGCAACCTATTGTTTGTATTGTTAACTGTTTAAAGATAATAATATTTATCAAGGTGGAGGTAATATATTTTCAAGTATAGGGTTTAAGAGTCAACATAAAAAAGAAAAGTTTTGATAAACATATTGGTAAGTCGAGTAGCATTCATAATCAGTCAAAAAAGAAATGTCAAGATTTGCGGCAACAACGTCTATTAAATCTTCATTTTAGAGTTAATCTAATCAAATTAAGCATGAGTATTGGGTCCGCTTAACTGCTTCAGTTATTGTAGTAAGACTTCTTATAACTCAAGGATTAACATTTCGAGGTCATGATAAATCAAAGTCATCACTTAGTAGGGGTAATTTTCTTCAAACCCTCTCATAATATGCCAAAGTGTGTGATAACATTCGTAATTGTGTACTGAACATGCTCCTTAAAATGATCAAACCACTTCTTCAATGATTCAGAAAGACATTGTTACCGCATGTAAGATAGAAACAACTAAAGCTATCATTGAGGAACTAAATGATAATTACTTTGTCTTGCTAGTTGATGAATCTTTTGATACATCACAAAAGGAGCAAATTGATATTGTCTTACGGTATGTTGATANGTAATTACTTTGCCTTTCTAGTTGATGAATCTTTTAATACATCACGAAAGGAGCAAATTGATATTGTCTTACGGTATGTTCATAGAATGGAATTTTTGATGGAGCGACTTATTGATGTTGATCATGTTCAAAATACCAGCGCTTCATCTCTGAAGAGTGCAATTGTTAATTTACTTTCCCAACACTCCTTAAGTCTATCATATATGTGTGGACAATGTTACGACGGGGCAAGCTATATACAAGGTGAGATTAATTGTCTTAAAATATTGATTAAGCGAGAAAGTAGATCGCTCATCTTATTCATTGTTTCGCTCATCAACTTCAACTTACCCTTGTTGCGATTTCTAAGAAATGTCTTCAAGTGGGAGAATTTGTAATATTGGTTTAAAATATTTTGAATATATTGGGATCTTATTTTAAGCGTATGGATGAATTTCGAGAATCTCAAAAAGAAAGAATTCAAGAGGCATTAGATATGGCTGAGCTTACAACCGGTAGGTGCTTGAATAAAAAACTTGATCTTTCAAGAGCATATGATACTTGTTGGGGATCTTACTTTAAATCTTTTAATAATTTTATTCTGATATTTGACTCTATTCTTGATGTTCTTAAATCACTTGTTCTTGATGCACATTCTACAGATAAAAGAGCCAAGGCAGTGGATATCTCAGGGCTTGTCAAACATTTGAGAATTATTATCGAGTTGAAGTATTTTGCAAAATTATTGATTGGTAAATTCAAGAACTTAATGAATGTTTTGATAAAGTAACGACTTATTTGCTTCATGGAATTGTTTGTTTGAATCTAATTAACTCATTTTCAGGTTTTGACATTAGGAAAATAATGAGAATGACTGAGTTATATCCTGATGACTTTGATGAATTTAGTATGGGTGCTCTTGAGAATTAGCTTGCAAGTTATATTATTGATGTTCGTGATGTTGATGAAAGATTCTCCGACCTACATGGGCTTTGTGATCTTTCAAAAAGATTAATTCAGATAAAGAAGCATTCAAATTATCGTCTCATATTTCACTTAGTGAAACTTGCTTTGCTTCTGCCAGTTATTGTTGCATCCGTTGAAAGAGCTTTTTTGGCGATGAAGTTTATCAAGAATGACTTACGAATTCAAATGAATGATGAATTCTTTAGCGGTTGTTTGGTGCCTTATGTAAAACAAAATGTGTTTGATAGTATTTCTAATGATGCTATTACTAAAATATTTCAAGATATGAAATCTCGTTGAGTGCAGTTGTAATAATGTGCATAGTTGTTTTTTTGTTTATCTCATTAGTCATTAGGTCATTGTAGCTAGCACAAGACTTATTTTTTTATTTTTTCTTTTAAAAGTCTTGTTACTGTGATATGTTTATCTTAGCACTATCCTTGTTCTGAGAACTTCTCTTTCTATTAATGAAATCTGTTACCATCTAATATATTTTTTTTGTTTTGGTTGGATTTATTATTTATTTTATTCTTAAAATTTTTGAATCCCCTTCGCAAATATCCTACATCTGCCACTGTGCTCAAGTATGGAAAGAAGGGCTGGCATGCTTCAATCAACAGAGTCGAGGATCCCAACTAGCAAGTATACATGGCATGCAACAATTAGCATTTAAATGTATGCCTATAAATAAATTAAGAATATGAATGCATGCTCAAATCGGTACAAGATCCGTGTATCCAGTAAAAAAATCATTTATCATAATAACCCGATATGAAATCCATATATCGACCCGATACAAAATCCATGTACGGACCATGCTCACAGGGCCCAAAGTAACATAGAAAATCACCTGAATCTAGAGGAATGGTACCCAATCCAAGCGCAAAGAGGGAATAATAGCAATCCTTCATAAATCAATATTCGATCATCATGTCCAATGTGTTATAACTGTATTTCATCCGCATGCTTTACCTTTCGTGCCAATGTTCTCAGTCCAAATCAAGTATCCTTATTCGAAATGTATGCATATGCTCAAGAATTGCAATTAATAGGTGCACAACAACTTAATAAAAATTATACGGATATGTGCTCATACAATCTCTATGTAACTACAGATAATTAACCAATTTAATATATCAAGAATAAGTTCCAATGCCTTCACAATTAATCATAAATATAGGCATGATTTCAAACATGTAGAAATCCTTGTAGATTAATTGTACGAAATCCCCGAAATTGGATAAAATTCTGAAATTCCCAACTTAGAGGTCTGCCTAGCACTCCCCTTCGCAATAGCGATTCACTGCTCCGCGATCGCAAAGCTTACTTATACAACTTCCTGGAAAGCCTACGTCGAGAACGCGTAATAAGCATCACGAACGCGATGACCAAGTACCACCCTCCTACGTGAACGTGGACAACCCACCGCGAACGCGAAGACACGACCCCCAGCTCTAATCTCTTCATCGCGAATGTGTATCTCCTCACTCGAACGCACTCATAAATTCATTTATTCCCATATCTCCTCTCCACGAACGCAAACAACCCATTGCGAACGCGATTCACAAATCATCAGCGACCAAAACGCACTACGCGGTCAGGAAGATCCTTCTGCAATCGCTATGATCCTCAGATGCATCAGAAAATTAGCAATGCAACTCAACCAAAAATTGTCTGAAACCACCTCGAACCATACCCGAGTCCCTTGGGACCACGTCCCATCATACCAACAAGTCCAAATACGATATTCAAACTTATTCAAAGTCTCAAAACACCGCAAATAACATCAAAAACACGAATCAAAGATCAAAATCCTCCTCTTAACTTCCAAACATATAAATTTCGCCAAACTCGCCCGAATCATACTTGGACATTCTAGATCACAATCAAACTTTGCACACAAGTTTCAATCAACTAAATGAACCTATAAAAAGGTCTCAAAACCACAATCTGAATCCGATAGCACCAAAGTTAGCTCCCGATCAAACTTATGAACTTTTCCAATTCTTCAAATTGCCAACTTTAAATAAATGGAGCCAAAACCTTATAGAAATATTCGAATTCAAATTCGAACATACGCTCAAGTCCAAAATCATCATCCGAACATATTAAAACTAATCAAATCCCAATTTTGAGGTTATTTACTCAAAAGTCAAACCTTGATCAACTCTTCCAATCTTAAGCTTCCAAATTCAGAATTATTCTATCAAATCAATCTTGAACCCTGCGAACATCAAATCAACCATATATGCAAGTCATAATATATCATATAAAGCTAGTTAAGGTCTCAAATTGCTAAACAAAATGGTAAAACTCAAAACAACTAGTCGAATCATTACAGTAAGTGCTCTTCCATCAAAATTTTATGCAAACAAAACGAAGGGTTGATCCCCTTAATATCCACAATAGTCCACCTTATTGTCACGACCCAAAATTCCACCACAGGCGCCGTGATGGCACTTAGTCTCTAAGACTAGGTAAGACGATTATAATTACATTTCGAGTCCTTTCTTTTTTGAAATAGACAATCGAAACCCACAGCGGAAATAATAATAGCAATCTCCCAATACTGGTAACACTGAGTCATGAACTCTAACCGAATACATGTAATGATCACAAGGATCAAATATATAATATTGTTCGAATAAGAGCTGACAGTACAATAAAATAGAAAGACTCCAAGGGACTGCGACGACCAAGCAGCTCTACCTTGAATCCTTGCGATCAATACACTAACTCTGTCCGAGTACGATATCTCCAATACCTGACTCTGCACAAAAATGTGCAGAAGTATAGTGTGAGTACACCACAGTCGGTACCCAGTAAGTATCAAGACTAACCTCGGTGGAGTAGTGACGAGGTACAGTCAAGACACTAACTAGTCTAATAATATGTGCAATATAGTATACAAAAATAATAGAAAAAAATAATAGTAATAGCAGCAATAATCAACTAGTGATGTAAATAACAAGACAACAAGAACACCATAATTATTATTTAGATGAATAATAAACACAAGTATAACCAATTAAACAAGTCCCTCAAATAAAAATCTCACATATAATTATTCTTATCTCAAAATCATAAAAATACGGGTCTCAGTCCCCTTTCATATTCTCACGGCACCTCGTGCCCATATCTCTATCACAACCGCACGGACAACTCTCGTACCAAATATATCAATACATAAAATCTGTACGATCAATTTATTTTCAATAAAGTAAGGTTACAATTATTTTTTAAATAAAGTAAGAATTTAACAAAGAAATGAGTTTATTTTAGAAATAGTTTGAGTGCAGAAAATGACATTTCAATTAAAATAAAGCATCAGATAAGCTACTGACTTGGATATAAAACTTATTAAATTAAAATATAATAGCAATTTCTTTTATTTAAAATAACTCAATCATTAAGAACAAGTACAAACCAGAAATACAAATCCTCAGAGTCTCGTATGAAAAAGCCAAAGCCAACACAATACAACAAGAAATACAACACACCTAATATTAAGTCAAATAATACATCACGGAGAATACAAGAATTTATATATTATGGAAAAATAAAATAATCAAAGGCAAGTGTAGCCATAGAGAAATATCGACAAAAGGGCACTCCCGAGGTAATGTCTCGTAGTCCCAAATTATAAATATCAACAACAACAATGCCCCCAGGCCATCACAAGTCATCACAAATCAATCCCTGATATATCCCACCTTGTCTCGCCACGTGCGCAATAATAAAGTAAATGTCCGACTTGTCTCGCCGCACGCGCATAATAATATTCTCACATTGTCTCGCCGCACGCGCATAATAATATTCCCACCTTGTCTCGCAAACCCACATATATAGCCCGCCTTGTCACGCCATATGTGCATATATCAATAGTAATAATAGCACGGCAGAAACCTCGTGCAAACACCCGAACAAACCTCCCAACAATATCATGTGCCAATATCACAACATCTCATAAATCGCACCTCAAGTGCTCAAATATTATAACATATCACAAATTGCACATCAAGTGATCAAATATTACAACTTGCCAAGAAAATCAACAATACATTATTTTTCACAATAAAGAGCATATGACTCGACCATAATGTGCACAAAATCTTAAAAAGATATCCGGGAGTGAACAACTCAACAAAAAAATATTTCACAATTTAACACTGAATATGATCACAACAACACAATATAATAATTCATATCATAATTTGCCCATAGGCCACAACCAATCCCAAAGATATAACAAAATCAATAAATTTCTCAAAAAATAGCCTAAGGCTCCACATAACCTATATAAAACCTCAAAATAACAACAAAGATGGAAAAGTAACCCAGCATAGGACAATGCCTTCTTTAATCCAAAATTTTATTAAATATATATATATATATATATATATATATATTAATGTCTCATTTTAAACTTATTTAATAATTATTTGCAGATAAGGAATCCATAATGATTTTAATTCCAAGAGAATATAACAAACACACAGAATTCACATAAAATCCAAGTTACAATCACACCAAATTATCATATAAAATACAAACTCGGCAGATAAGGAATGAGGCATAACAATTCAAGGATTTACTATGTTCCAACAATTTCCAATTACATACATAAAGGAGTCTACGAATTTTAACCAATATAATTTGTACATATAAACCAAGTACGTAATCGTCACCTCGCGTACATGGCTTCAATTATACAATTTTCACATAAAACTCAATGCCTAAGGGGTAATTCCCCCACTCAAGGTTAGGCAAGATACTTACCTTTTTGAAGTTAGGCCGATATTTCAAAATCGCTTTCTTGCTTGAATTGACCTCCGGACAACTCAAATCCCAATATTTTCCTTGAAAAACCCTCGAAGAATTGCCTCACCCGAACTTTCTTCGTCCAAAAATGGAAGAATGAGACGAAGTCTCATTTTTGGACTTTATTTTGCTGCCCAGGGGTTTGTTCTTCGCGTTCGCGATGAACAAATCCTTCCACAGCCATTTCCAAACTCTTCCTAGATGGCCTGTAGTGTATCTATCATATCTTTTGGTACACAACTCCAAATGCCAAATGGTTTAAATTTCTGATAACTAGACACAAAGGGATACAATTTTTATTTTTGGATCATTTCCAAATTCTTTATAGATTGCAAGATATAAGTTTCTGAAGTCGGGTGAAGAACATGAGGATTTCCTTCTCTGCGAACGCGAAGAACAAAATCCTAGAAGCCAAATCCTAATTTGCGAATGCGATAGACACCTTGCGAACGCGAAGAACAACACCAGAAATCAGAAAACCAGTATCCAAAGTAGCCCAAAATGATCTGAAATACACCCGAGCCCCCCGGGACCCCAACCAAATATTCCAACAAGTCCTAAAATACGATATGAACTTAGTCGAGGCCTTAAATCATATCAAACAATACTGAAACTATGAATCGCATCTCGAAAAAACTTATGAGTTTATGAAATTTTTAAATTCTATAACTTGTGCCGAAACATATCAAATCAATCCGGAATGACCCCAAATTTTGCGCACGAGTCCTAAATGACATAATGGAACTATTTCAATTTTCGGAATCGAATTTAGACCCCGATATCAATAAAGTCAACTCTCGGTCAAACTTTTTACAAATCTTTTATTTTCCAACTTTCGCCAAAATGCGTCAAATTGCCCTACATACTTTCAAATCTCAATCTAGACATACGCTTAAGGCCAAAATCACCATACGAAGCTATTGACATCATTAAATTTTCATTCTGGAGTCGTTTGCTCAAAAGTCAAACTCCGGTCAACTTTTTTTTATTTAAGCTTCAAAAATAAGAATAGTTCTTTAAATTTTGTTCTGAATCTTTCGAAAATCAAATTCGATCACCCACGTAAGTCATAATACACATTATAAGGCTGCTCGGGACCTTGAGTCACTGAACAAGATGTAAATTCTCAAAATGACTAGTCGGGTTGTTATAATAGGTGTATTGTATATGAAATCCTATGGACGGTCTATGAAATACATAGGTATATTGTGTATAAAATCCTATGAACGGTCTATGAAACGCATAGGTGTATTGTATATGAAATCCTATGGATGGTCTATTTAACACATAGGTATATTGTGTATGGAATCATATGAACGATCTATGAAACGCATAGGTGTATTGTGTATGGAATCCTATGGACGGTCTATGAAACGCATAGGTATATTGTGTATGGAATCCTATGGACAGTCTATGAAATACATAGGTGTATTGTGTATGAAATATAGAGGTGTACGGTATGAATAAACACTATGGATGGTCTATGAGACGCATACATATGCGTCTATGAGATGCATAGGTGTATAATATGATATGTGAACACTATGGACGGTCTATGAGACGCGTAGGTGTATGATATGATATGTGAATACTATGGATGATCTATTAGACACATGGGTGTATAATATGATATGTGAATACTATGGATGATCTATGAGACGCATAGGTGTATAATATGATATGTGAACACTAAGGACGCTCCATGAAATGTATATGTGTAAAATAAGAGAGGGATATAGATGGTCTAGTGAGACGCATTGTTAACGCAGACTTCATTAGCCTTGTTTGTACATGTTGTTTCAATTACATTATATTATGTATTCCACATATAGTTCATATGGCTCAGTTGATCCTAAAAGAAGTCTAGAATAATGCAAGTATAATAAGACTTGAAATCTGATTTTATGGGATGTTTCGTAGTTTCTTGATATACTTTATTTACCTCTTATTTGAGTTATAGTATTTTGATATGTTGTTTTGACTGTCTTACATACGAGTACTATTCCACACGTACTCAGGTCTCTTTTATCGGGGACGCTGCATCTTTTAATGGATGCAGGTATACTTCTACAGGATGATATGGATCTTTGATAGGGATCTTCTTCGCTACTCAGCTTATGGTGAGCCCGCTACAATTCTAGTGGGTGTTTGGGTCTAATTCATTTTATGTATTTAGATATCTATTGTCATGGAAGCTCCATGTACATTGTGGGTCATGTACTTAAAGTTTTGAGTTTTGTCATGTATTTATGTTCACAATATTTACAGTTATTTATAAAGCTATGTATCCATCATGAGGAGGATTTTAGGCCATTTAGCCAAATGTATTCAATTTGAAAGTCAAGATCTAATTATGTTATGGTAAATCATGCATGAGTAATGATGAGAGGTTAATGTAAATTAGGCTTGCTTGACTGGGTNCAAATCAACAAACACACGGAGTTCACATAAAATCTAAGTGACAATCACACCAAATTATCATATAAAATACAAACTCGATAGATAAGGAATGAGGCATAACAATTCAAGAATTTACTATGTTCCAATAATTTTCAATTACATAAGGGCGTCTACGAATTTCAACCGATATAATTTGCATATATAAACCAAATACGCACTCGTCACCTCGCGTACATGATTATCAATTACACAATTTCCATATAAGACTCAATGCCTAAGGGTATTTCCCTCACTCAAGGTTAGGCAAGATACTTACCTCAATCCATAAAATTCTTTACTCCGCTTTGCCTCTGCCTCGCGAATTGGCCTCTGAAAGCCTCGTATCTTGTCACAATTAGTTCGATTCAGTCAATACAAATTATTGGAATTAATTCCATATGAAAATACTAACTTTCCAACAAAATCGAAAATTTAACTCAAAAATCACCCGTGGGGTCCACGTCTCGGAACCTGACAAAAGTTAAAAAATATGAACGCTCATTTAACCATGAGTCCAACCACATAAATTTTACCAAATTCCGACAACAACTCGACCTCCAAATCTACATTTATCATTTTCGGAATATTTCATAATTTTTCTCAATTTCTTCAATTAAATCCGAAATAAATGATGAATATAACTATGGATTGATGAAATATAATAACTTTAGGATGTAGAACACTTATCCAAGTCAAGGTCGTGAAGAACTCCGCCAAAATTGCCCAAAAATCGAGCTTCAAACTCCAAAAACGAAATGAAGAAAATGACCATTTTTGGTCCTAATGTTCTGTCCAGTTTCGCTTTTGCGGAACAAATTTGCGCTTCTGCGAGCTCGCTTTTGAGAGACAAACCTCGCATCTGTGAAGTGCACTGTGTAGATAATTCATCACACTTGCGGCAGAATGTCCGCTTCTACGCAATCGCTGGTGCGAGCAGCCCATCGTTTATGCGCTTTCATCGCCTATGCGAAGCCAATTTTCGCTTCTGCGAAGCCGCTGAAGCGTGCCATGTTATGCTTCTGCAAAGCCCCCTTCCAGTCCAGCCATCCTCGCTTCTGTGATGCAAGGTATCACTTATGTGACGTCGCACCTGCGCCCAAAATTTTACAGGTGCGATTGCACCAGTTGCTGCCCAAAAATAACTTCCTCCAACAGAAATTCCAGCAGCTTCAACAAGTCCAACTTCGATCCGAACCTCATCCGAAACTCATCCGAGCTACCCGAGACCTTAACCAAATATACCAACACGTCTTAAACTACAATATGAACTTAGTTGAGGCCTCAAACCACGTCAAACAATGCTGAAATTATAAACCACGTCTCGAATCAAATATGAGTTTCCAAAGTTTTCAACTTCTATAATTTGCACCGAAATGTATTAATTCAATCCGGAATGACTTCAAATTTTGCACACGAGTCATAAATGATATAATGGAGCTGTTCTAATTTTTGGAATCGAAATTCGACCTCGTTATCAAATAGTCGACTTACGACCAAATTTATGAATATTTCAAAAACTTCATTTTCCAACTTTTCGCCGAAATGTGCCGAATTGTCCTACGGACTTCCAAATCAAATTCCGGACATACGCCTAAGTCCAAAATTACCATACAAAACTATTGACATCATTAAAATTCTATTTCGGACTCGTTTGCTCAAAAGTTAACGCTCTTCATTTTAGCTTCTAAAATAAGAATTGTTCTTTTAATCTGATCCTGAATTGTCCGAAAACCAAACTCGACTACACACACAAGTCATAATACGCTTTACAAAGCTGCACGAGATCTTAAGTCGCCGAACGAGGCATAAATTCTTAAAACGACAAGTAGGGTCGTTACACTTATAGCTCTTTTATGCATTCTACAAACTCGGAACAACTTGTCTTCATGCAACTGAGATATGTGAGATTAGATAATGACTAATAAAGTTTTCGAATTTCCCAAGTAATCATAGTGCAAGCGCGATGGTAAAGGCTTGAGTTCCTATTTTGGAGCTTCTTAAATAGATGGCTTTGGAGTGGCAAAGCTAAAAGCGTGTCAATTTCTTCAAACCTTCAAGACCATGCACATACTTACATATCATGTTAAGGACTTGCTCAATTTCCTCATGAGCTCATTTTTACTCTCCTCTTTATCATCCATCAAAGATCTTTTGAGAGGGTCTTCGCGAGTCATGTATGACATCACTGTGATCATATTATCTTCCATGACTGAAATCGGATGGCAAATTGAGTTCTTTATACATATTGAATACTTCTACTCTATCACCTACTCTCATAGCCATTTGCCCTTCAAGAAAATTAATGATAGCTCGACATGTGGCTAAAAATAATCGCCCCAAAATAAATGGGACTTTCTGATCAGGTTCATAATCCAGAATAATCTAGTGATTAGGAAATATGAATGATCCCCCACTTAAACTAACAGGTCTTTAATCACACCTTTCGGGCTAGCTGGAGAACGCTCTGCCAACTGTATGATTACTGTTGTGGGTCAAGGATCACCCAACCTCAACTATCTCAATACGGACAAGGGTATCAAGTTGATACTCACCCCAATACGTATAAAGCTCGCCCAACTACATATTTACCGATCAAAAATCTGAATAGTAAAGATCCTAAGTCCTTTAATTTTTGAGGTAGCTTACTTTGAATTCTTGAACTACATTCTTTCGTGAGTGCAACAGTTTCGAACTCAACCAACCTTCACTTATATGCTATAATCTCCTTGCATGATGTCCACTAATTGAATGTTAATTTTC
>AWOL01S0367186.1:0-18763 GCA_000715115.1 Nicotiana otophora
GCACCACTGACCTTTGTCTATGGTATCCAAAAGGTAGTAATTTCAATCTCATGGGATATGCTAATACTGATTATGCAGGTTTTTTGTAGATAGAAAGATCACCTCAGGTATGGCACACTTTCTTGGCTCATGTCTTGTGTCTTGGGCCACTAAAAAGCAAAATTTTGTGGCCTTATCTACTGCTGAAGTTGAGTATGTTATTGTTGCTTCATGTTGTGCTCAATTGTCATGGATCAAACAAAAATTTATGAACTTTGGATTTGATGTTGGTTGTATCCCCATATTTTGTGATAACACTAGTGCAATTAGTATGATCAAGAACCCGGTTCATCACAAGAGAACTAAGCACATAGACGTTAGTCATCACTTTTTGAGGGACAACTATGAAAAGGGTTTGATCACTGTGGAATTTTGTACTAGTGACAAGCAAATAGCTGACATATTCACAAAAGCTCTAAGTATAGATCACTTTAAAAAGAACAAGTTAGAATTAGGGATGATTAAGATCACCTAAAAGGACCAGTTCAAAATTTCACAATCGAAANATGGAATTTTGTACTAGTGACAAGCAAATAGCTGACATCTTCACAAAAGCTCTAAGTATAGATCACTTTAAAAAGAACAAGTTAGAATTAGGGATGATTAAGATCACCTAAAAGGACCAGTTCAAAATTGCACAATCGAAAAAAAATGAAAAAAATGAAAAACAATATTCATTTAGAAAATCTGTAAATTTTGTATATAGTTAGATTAGATTTTGCTTACTCTCATACTTTCAATAGTATACTCCTGTGACATGTGCTAAAATGATTCATTAATCTCTAATGATATTATCTCTATTTTCTTGAAACATTCAGACTTACACAAGAGATTTTTCAGTGAAGAACCTGGTTCATAAAGATTACTTGGTATGTATTCTACACTCTACGTAATTAGGAATAATTATATTTGGATCATGATTAAAAGAAGAGTCTCATCAAATCCCAAACTGACTTGCAGTTTGATTAGACTTCTGCAAAAAGCTGTCGTTACTCAAGTGAACTCCTCCACTTTATATTGATTAGGATTCATTTATTTCTTCACTTTTAAATTTTCAAGCCGTCCAAATTCTCTCAAACTTCTCTCCTCTTCTACTCTCACACAAACTCGTTTCTAAAGCTCCCAAACTCAGAAATGGAAAAACCTTCTGAAAATCCTTCATCCCCACCCAAGAAAACCACACCCACACCATCTATCACACCTTCAACCATTCCTCTGTCTAAGAAAGGAAGAACTAAGATGTTTGCTCGCAAGACTCTGGCTGGGAGCACATTGTCTAAGAAAGTAGATAAACAATTGAAGGATAGCTAGGTCCAGGAACCTCAGAAATCTGAAGACTCATTTAAGTCTGCTACTAGGGGGGAGAAACGGTTTCTTCTGAGGCTAAACGGGTATCATCTGGCCTTACAATTACTCCTGAAACTATTTCTGAGGTTACTACGAATTTGGAGAATAGGTTTGTGCTGGTAGGATCTATGGCAGGTGTTGAAACTACATAGTCTTGAAAGGTTATTGGTAAAAACGAAAAAGGAAAAGAAAAAGAGAGTGAGGGTGCTCAGGGTACTGTGAGGGGAAAGGGCAAAGGAATGGTTGGTTCTTCACCCACTCCTGATAGTCCAACTAACGAATCAGGTGCAATGGTTGTTTGGGGTGAGGAATCTGCCGGAATAGAGGAGAGTGTGAGAAAACATGGGGAAGTGGGTCTGGAGAAGCTGCTGAGGGGCTGGTTCAATTTAGAAAAAATATAGATGAACTTGTTCCATCTGAACAGGAAGCTCTCGCACTGAAAAGGGTGACTGCAAGTTACAATCCAAAGAAGAAAGGAAGTTCAGGAGTTAACACCCCCGGCACTGCTAGGGAAAATAAGAAAAGGAAGGATGCCTCTTCTATCCCTGTTGAAATTCCTCCCATAAGAGGAAGAGCCACAGGAAGTCAGAAGAAGCAGAGTGAGGCTGACCTGGAGAAAGCCATAGAAGATACTAAAAGAAAAGTTGCTGCTAAGGGAAAGAAGAAGATGGGTGAGCCTGTTGAGGCTGTTGAAATTGATGAGATAGACATGGTCCTTCGAGATAAAGATGAGACGGAAGAAGTAGAGGTTCTGACTCCTAAAGCTAAGAAAACCAAGACTTCCACAAAGAAGTCTGTTTCAAAGTCAAAGTCCATTGAACCATCCACTTTGGCTAAAGGAACCAGGTCTGTGCTGCCCACAAAGTGAAATGAAGCCACCCCACAAAGTGTTATTCGAATTTATAAACAAATGTGTGCTGCCTAGGCAGGAAAGGAGGCACATTGTCACATTCATGGACCTGGTCTTTATAGAATGTTTGGACAGTGGGAGGCAAATCAATTGGCCTGGGTTTATAATCTAGCTTCTTGATAGGGTTCTAAATGGCACCAAGACTCATGCCATACCCTATGGATTTATTCTCACGACTGTACTTGCATACTTCAAGGTACCCATCAAGAAATGGGAAGTTGGTACAAGCAAGGATTATTTTGGGGCAAATACTCTGACTGCTTGTGACTATAAAGTTCAAACCACTCCTAAAGTACCTGGTTCATGCAAAAAGATACCAGTGAATAGCAAAGTGCGAGCCTTGGTGCAAGAGAGTATGGCTAAGGATGCTGAGATTGATAGACTGAAGAAGTGGTTGGAAAAAGTGGAGACTGAGAGAGACGCTCTTAGATCTGAGCTGGCAAAGAAAAAGGAGAAGAATGATGGCATTCTTTAGGATATGCTGAAACTACTCCAAGACAAAAACTAAGAACCTTGTCCTTCCCAGCCTTAAGCCTCCTAGCCTAGTGTAGATCAACCAGAGACCCAGTTCGAGATTTTTTTTGTTTCTTTTGCTCATGTTCCAATATTTTTATTTCTTCTTATGCTTTGTGGTAGGATCTTATCAATCAATGAAATTCAGTATCTTTTGCTCTAACTGTTTGTTTATATTTCTTAGATGTCTAATATCCTTAGATTGATAAATGATGATTAATCCATAATTGCATGTGAAGTAGCCCCAGTGGCCATGAGTAATTTCTATTTAAAATCCAGTTATGTAACATTATTATTCAACTTTTCGATGATGCCAAAAGGGGAAAAAAGGTTGTGCTTTCTTTGGACGGTGATGTTTATAACCTAATGAACCTGGTTCTTGATGATAAGTGACTTTAAAAAGGTAAAATATTCTAACATTGTGTTGATGTTGGGCTGAGTTGAAACAGGGCCTAAGCTTTTGAAAAGCACAAAGTTTGTCATCATCAATAAGGGGGAATTTGTTGGCCCAAGTGACGTTTTGTTTTGAAGATTGACAAAGGAAGCTCAGACAGGAACCGGGTACATCCCCTGTGTACACAGACACGGACAGATTCGAGCATGAGAAATGCACGTGAAGGAGATAAGCTTAACTTGTTACATCTGATATCTCCTGATCGAAAAGGTTGCATAGTTGATAAGGAGAAGGACTCCTTACTCAAAGAGAACACTATCCAAGACAAGGGAGGAGTTAGAAGTTGAGGATAACTAGAACTCTTCTACGAAGGAAGAGTAGTATTAGAACTCTAGTTATTTTTTATTCTACTAACTTTATATATTGCAGGATGTTCTCATTCTACAGGTACGCACAAAAGCAGAAGTTAAACGTAAGTTGAGAGATAAATAGCAATGTATTTTGCAAGCAATTCTGGTCTGATTCAAATGTGCGAACCTGAAGATACATGAACCAGATAGAAGAACCAGTTCCAAGTGTCTGTCTTTGATTCTAGTTCAATTGTAGTAGGTGATTTTCAAATTTTATCTTTCAGCTTTATCTAGTAGCAATTGTAATAGGTACTCTGAGTATTCAAGTTGAAGTTATCGCAACAGTTAGAGGCTGGTTGCCACAACGAGATTAGAGGTAATCCTTAGGTTTACAAAGAGTCTTTGTAAATGTTGTTTTAGCTCAGTGATTTAGTAAAGTGTTGGGAAACATCCTACTGAGTAGTAGGTTGTGGTTTTTTTACCTTTTGAGTCGGGTGTTTTCCACATAAAATACTTGTGTTTTTTACATTCTGCATTTACTATTTCAGCAACAGTAGGTTAAGGAACACTTAGAAGAACCGGGTCCTTCTCTAATCAGTGCACGCGAAAATTGGGCACCACACAAATCACCCCTCTTGTGTGGCATTGACATATAAAATATCACATACCACGACCAAACAATTAAATGACCATTCCACAAACGTAAGCAGAACTGAACAAACCACAGCACCAAACACCTTACAATTTACGGTTCATGAACTGTAATGTTATCGGGTATTACTAAGGATGCACCATAGATGGAGGAGCAACTGAGAAAGATAGTAATTAAGAGACAGGACTGTAGACTTGTGGTTTACACTATACGGAGAGTATGTAATAAGAAAAGGGTATCATGAAAATGGTGCCATGGAAAAGTGGCCGGGGATCTCTCGCATTCATCAAACATCATATATTAGGAGAAATAGATGATGAATCATACTACAGAAGCAAATTATAAGAATTCACATAAACATAAAAATTACACTTATCATGCAAGTCTATTAGAAGATTAATAACACAATCAAATACCCCTCAATCCTAAACTAATATTGGGGTGCAGAGCCAAGAATTCTAGTGAAGGGATCTAATAAAAATAAGAAAGCTATATTTGGGTTACAAAGACGTAACCTAAAGCAACTCTTGAGCCACGTTTACCTCTAAACTAGAAGTTTCCTAATTTTAAGAGGATTCAACAAATTTATATGCAAAAGAAATTTTTTTCACCCTATTTGCGCAGTCTGGCGAAGGGGATTTGATTCGAAACCTTTCATGCAAGGTAACTCTGCCCTTCTTTGGATCTACAAATTCCCTATATCCATTCTACTCTGTTCGATTCCATTTTTCACTTAAATTCTACACTTACATACAAGTCACTAACAAAACAAACACCAGATGTAATTTAAGTTAAACAAAAGTTAAAAGAATTAGGAGCTAAAAAGTGGGAAGGCGATTGAATATTGAGAGAAAGTTAGTAGGGGAGAGTACTCACGTGTTTCTCTTGGTTGTGAACCAAGTCTCAGCACACTGCTTGTGAGCAGCAACTGGGTCACCTTTGCAAGAACATCCCAATTAAATAGCCATCCCTCCTTAAGGCTCTTGCTCGTGATCTCCTCCTCCACTACCAATGTCACCACTTTTCAACAAGCTCAAATGACAAATCTTACAATCTCTCTTCTTTATCAAGCAACTTCAACAGCTCCAATTCACCACTCTCCAAATCAATCTCCTCTTTTGAAAAAGTCCCTCTATGCTTGTTGTCCCTTTGTGGCTCACAATTTACCAAAATGCCTTCACTTTCACCAGCCATAGAGCCTAAAGGTGAGTGCCAAGACTGGTCAGAATCTGAATCAGTGAAGTGGAAACTCCCATCAGTTGTTGTTGTCTCGTTGCTCGCCGCCATGGATGGCCGCCGGAGCCGTCGACGGCGGCGGTGACAGCGGGAACTACCATTCTGGCCACTCCCATTTTCCTCGGTGTCAGTATTATTAGCCTCAAAAGTTAACATTTTTAACCCAAAGGACTTTTTGTTCACAGATTGAGAAAAAAACAAATCACTTCAAGAATTTATAAGAATTCACAAAAATACAGAATAAGAAACGTTAAAAGTTGAATATTTTCAATACCCTTAACCCAAAAAAAACTGTATATCAGCTCACAGACAGAGAAAAAGATGGACATATTATAGCATTTAATCAGAAGCGTTAAATATTTGACATTTTTTAGTACCCATTATCCAAAAAACTGTCTTTCAGCTCAGAATGAGCAAAAAAATGGAATTTTGAAGCATTTCAAGAGGATTCATAAAAGAAAAAAAGACTAGGGTGTTTGGATTGACTTTTAAAAAGTAGTTTATAAGCTAAAATTCATAAGTTGACAATATCCAATATTTTACTTTTGGCTTATTTATGTACTTTTTATTGCAAAAGTAAGTATTTATAAGCACTTTTTATCATTAACAAATACTACAAAAACAAAAAAAGTGCATAAAAACAATAAGCACTTAAAATAAACCAATCGAAACAACCTTTATTTTAATACCCCAAGAAACGATTTTGCAGCTCATAGATAGAAGAAAAGATGGAACAATTTGAAGCAATTAAAGAGGTTTATCAGAGAAAATGGTTGCTTATTAGTATTCAAGACACTGTTTTTGAGCTCCGAGATAGTGGAAAAGATGGCAAATTAAAGCAATTAAAGAGGTTCATCAGAGTAAAAGGCTATTTTTGAGAATTACTACTTTCAGCTCACAAATTGTGTAGAAGATGGAAATTCGAAGAGTTCACCAAAGAAAATGACTGCTTATGAGTATTCAAGAAATTGTTTCTTAGCTCATAGATTGAGGGGAAAAAGGAAAATTTGAAGCGTTTAAAAATGTTCATCAAAGAAAATGGATGCTTATAACTGTATGGGGTAAAATTGGTTAATGATAGCCGGGAGTATTTTGATACATTTTTCCTACACCATACTCATTCTATTTATCAAATTAATTCTTTTAGTTTATCCATTATCTACTAAGATTGTTTGAAGATTATTCTTTTCCACTTTTACTAATCATTTAACGTATAATTCTGTAACGACCCGACCGATCGTTTTGAGCTCTAGTACGTCGTTCCGCAGTTTGAGGCCTTGATTAGCTTCACTTCAGGTATTATGACTTGTATGTGTGGTCGGAATTAAATTTCGGGATGTTCAGAGTTGATTCGGATGGAAACTTCTAATTTCGGAAGCTTTAAGTTGGAAGAAATGACTAAGGTTGGACTTTTGAATAAACGACCTCGGAATCGGGATTAGAAGTTCCCAATAGATTGGTATGATGATTTCGGACTTGGGTATATGTTCGGGTTGAGTATCGGGTCGCCCGGGAGCATTTGGACGCTTATTGTTGAAAGTTAAAATTTTGATGGTTTTTAGAATTTCCTAAGTTTGGTTTGAGGTGGACTTTGGTGATATCGAGGTCCGTTTGGGGTTCCCAGCCTTGGAATTGGTTAGTATCGTGATTTGTAACTTGTACGTAAAGTTTGGCGTCATTACGGAATATTTTGATATGCTTTGGACGCATTCGTCAAAGTTAGGAGTTTGAAATTTTAAAGAAAGGTTTCGATCGTCGATTCTTAGTTTTGATGTTGTTTGGTGTGATTTGAGGCCTCGAGCAGGTTCGTGTTCTATTTTGGGTGCTTTGGGTGCTGCTGTTGTTGGTGCTGGTGTTGTGCATCGCGATTGCAAGGTGATGTACGCGATCACAAAAAAGGAATTTTGGGGTAGCTCGTTTGTGCTACGCGATCACGAACTAGGAACCGCGATCGCAGCGAAGGGAATGAATGGACAAAGGATTTTGCCTTGCGCAAACGCGGCTCTTGGTTCGCGAACACGTAGTTCTGGAAGGTAAAGCTTCGTGATCGCATGTAGATGTTCGCGACCGCGATTGAGGAATTTTGGGCAGCTGATTGTTGGCTTTCGCGATCGCGTGGGGATTTCCGCAATCGCGAAGAAGAATGGGCCTGGGCAGAATGGTTTAAAGTCGGGGTTTTCACCTATTTCACTCATTTTTTCACTTGGTTGGGCGACATTTAGGGTTCTTGAAGAGGAGTTTTGTGTCATCCATTGTGAGGTAAGCTATTCCCACCTATTGTGAGTTAGCTACATGAGTTATATACTGGTTTATACATGACAATTTATGGAAGTTGTGGGATTTTTGGAAGAAAACCTAGAATTTGTATTTTTTGATTTTTACCACGAAATTGAACATGAAATTAGGAATAAATTATATATTTGAACTCGTGGTCTTATGGGTAAAGTTTATCTTCAAGAATTTTCAGAATTGCATGTGGGCCCGGGGGTTGACTTTATTGACTTTTTGAGCGGAGTTGGAAATTTTTACAAATTGATTAATTATAAGCATTGGAGTAAATTTTGATTGATTTGCACATTGTTTGACTAGTTTCGGATCGTTTGGCTTTGAATTGAAGAGATAGAGAGGCATTGGAGTTGGTTATGGAACTTTGGAGCGAGGTAAGTCTCATGTCTAACCCTGTGAGGGGGAATTTACCTCGTGGGTGTTATATTCTTATGTGTTACATGTTGTTGGAGCTACGCACATATGGGGTGACGGGTGTCTGTGTGTATGCTAGAATTCCTTATTATGTCCAGGTAGACATAGGTTCACGCCATGCTATAATTGTTCTATTTGAGTTATATTTGCTCGTTTAATTCCTTTATTTCGCGTTGCGACTTTAGACTAGACTTGCATAGGGTGATAGACTTACTATTGTAGAGATGTGACGAGCTACTTGATAATCCACAGAATAAATTGTGTTTTCCCTTATAAAATTCTTGCGCGTTGTGCGTTTCATTAAAAAGCTTCTTTAAATTTCATAAGTCGCACGTATTTTTGTGAGTTGGGTCAAAGACCCGTTAAAGTATCATATTCTCATGGGAGCGAGCATTTCGCCTCGGCAGTATAATAGATGCATCTATGGTTCGTGTCATTCGACTCTCGGCAGTGCACATATTATTATGGGATCAGGTCGTACGCCTCGACATTTCTATAAATAATCTTATAGGATCGGGTCGTTCGCCTCGGTAGCGTCGTGCATAATATTTGGCAGAGAGCCATCGTATCCGTGAGTTTTCCTGATTTGAGTTGCGACGATCTATCTGGTGGGGACGATTTTCCACGTATAATCCGGATGAGGAGCTGACCGATAATTGAGGGCTTGCGATTACTGTTCAGAGGAGGATCGTACTACGTGCTTAAATGTTTTTACACCATTTTTACCATGCCTCATACTTGTTTACTTTCGGTTGTACTTGATTTATTGGACTACTAGTAAGTGTCGATGTTGACCACTCGTCACTACTTCTCTAGGATTAGGCTAGATACTTAGTGGGTATACGTTGATTTACGCACTCATGCTACACTTGGTTCACTTTTTGTGCAGGTATATATATATATTCCTGGTGGTCTTTTGGGCGTAGAGGCGCGGCTATTGCAGGGACTTTATAGTGAGCAGCATTCCATGATACAATCCGCAACATACAGAGTCTCCATAAGTGTTATTCATATTCTCCTGTGTAACTTGTATTCCAGGCAGATATTGTATTTTATTATATTTCTTGGTAGATGGTCATGCACTTGTAACACCGAATATTTGGGGTTCCTACTGAATGTTCATTATTGTAGTTCATGTAATTATTATAATTTTACCTTATAATTTATACTTTATACAAAAATTTATGAAGAGAATTCACGGGCTCCAATGAGTACCCGATGTTTATTTTATTTATTTAATGGGATTTACGATTTCAGAAATGAGTAATTAAGTCGATAATTCACCGTTGGCTTGCCTGACGATGACGTTGGGCGATATCAAGACCTTTAGGTGATTTTAGACCGTGACAGCTTGGTATCAGAGCTCTAGGTTCACGTGGGTCTCATGAGTCATGAACAAGTCTAGTAGTATCTTGCGGATCGGTATGGAGACATCTATACTTATCTTCGAGAGACTACATGGCTGTTAGGAGCACTTCCCTTCTTGATTCCTCATCGTGCGCTTTGATTTCCATCGAGGCTTATGCCTTCATTTTCTTCCCACTCACTCTTACACGATGTTGAGCGCTTGTTATCAATGGGTCATCGAAAAGTTGCAATAGTACTACAGATGTAGTGCATGATGTATCTCCCTGCGTATTCGAACGAGCTATTGTCGTCGTCCTGTGGAAGGGTGTTCTGTCGTTTCATCCCTGTATTAGTATTGCCTATGGTTTTAAGGCTATGCACGGATTGATATGATGTTCATGAGTGGTTATCGCATAGTGTTGGTGTGATGGTAGGGTGCTTGTTTGTGAGTCGAGGCAGTGACTTACTCGAAAGGAGGATTTTTCAGTGTATGGTTTAAAGGTTAGGCATTTAATTGCAGCGGGGGAAAAGCAATCGGACTATGGATTTTCAGGCTTTCGTTGATACAGTAACGAGACTTGATATTTTCGAGCGTGATAGAATTCTCGTTTGTGATGTGGTGTCGTCATCCTTGTTGAACGCATCAAGGCTCGCCGGTGTTATGGTCTTCTTGATTTGCCTTCGGGGCAGGGTATGGTGAAATAGTGTCTAAGAAGCAGTTCTCAGAGGTAGCGGTATGTAGCGTTTCAGAATCGAATCGGTGTTTTGAATGCTGATGTCTCGAGAAAGATGATCTTCGAGGAGGCTTAGAGTTGGAAGCAATTTATTAGTTCAGGTGCTACAGAGATGGATTTTGGTTTGATACAACAATTGGGTAGCGAAGGATGAGGAAAGACATGGAAGGAGGTGTCTCACGGTGGTTGAATTGCTAGCAGGTCAAGTACGAAAAGCAGAGGTCGAGAAGTTGCTTAAAGGAGATGGTTTAACCGAAATGGGAGTGGCAGAGTAGCATATGGATTCTGTGGTAGGATAGCCACATGCCTTGCGAAAGGTTTCAGGCGATTTGGGAATCATGGTGGACAATGACTAAGTCTATAAAAATAAATTTATTCGGGACGGTGGCTAATGTACTGAGGAAGGTTAATATGATTGAAAAGAGTTTGCTTGAAATTAAGAGGGATGTGAAAATTTGATTATCGTTTTAGGACGCAACATGACTTCGAGTTTGGAATGTATTGTCGGAATTTCAGTTGATGTCAATGGGAATGAACAGACTTGCACAGCTAGTGGACGAGCATGGTCTTAGGAGGGTTTACTGATTTTTTGGTAGTTGTACCCAGTGCAGCGTTGTTAGAAGATATCGGTAAGGAATTCCACAGGTGGGTTATCTCTTGTGAGCAGGTTAGCATTGCGTGATTTTGATTAAGTTTCTACGAAGAGTTCTACTTACTACCCCTGTAGAAGGTCGAATATGCGATTGTGGCTGATAATTCAGAATGTTCATGAAAAGGTTAACAAGAGACCACGAGAAATTTGGCGGGTCGACGGTGCAAGACATGGTAATTGAGGAGGGGAATCGTTGTGGGTTCTATATTTATGTGTTGGTAGCTTAAAGCTAAGTGGGGGAGTCTACTGTCTACGATTGGATCACGTGGGTGTCTGCTTGTGCTATTTTTGGTTATCAGTGCGTTGATGGATTATTTATGACTAAGAAAAGAAAACATCAGGGGTAATTCGAGCAAAGAACTTGATGAATGTGTGCAATTTTATGCCTTATCGATTAAGGTGTAGGTTTTGGAAAGACTCAAAGTTTATTCTTCTTGTGGATGTGATGTTCAAGGAAAATAATTAATCCGGTTGCTTTTTTAGAGTAGTTCCTGTGCTAGTAGAGCGATGAAGTTTGATTATATTTGGGACCAGGTCAGAGTGGGTGACTCTCAATAGTGGTTCTAGTAGGTTCGAGGATGTAAGCGAGGTGTCTAAGGATTTTGGGTTGGTTGTGTGGATGAAGACCGGGATTTTGCAACAGAATATGAAGAATACTTGGGGAATTTCCTATGTTATCATTGGGTCTGCGGGGTAGTATTGAAGGAATGGGAGAAACAGTTTCGGATTCACGGAAGGTCTATCGGAATAGGTGTACTAGTTGGATATGCTATTGTGCACGTGAGGAGGGTATGAGATGGTTCATGGGTACTGAGACGATATGGTCTCGTGATTCGAGTCACTCAGGATGAGTGCTGATTGAGTTTGTTATGTTTTTGAATGGAGCTATTATTATTTCTAAGGTAACTCAAGAGTAAATTGGAAGATGTTGGGTCGGTTATTAATGATTTGAATCAGCATAATTGTGGCAATGCCCAGTTCCTTCGGCGTGTTAAGTTATACCGGTGGTTTGTGGTTGTACGTGCGGGCTTGACAGCCACCATAATTTAATTGAGTTGAGAGGTATTTGATTCCAATGGCCTTATTATGTGTAAATGGATCCCGGAAGAATTATGACAGTTTAGACCACAACTTGAGGTTTGTATTTTATCCACTTATATTAGAAGTCAGTTGCGTGTTGTAATGGTTCTTCTAACGTGAATTTAGTAAAAGGTTCCTAGCCACTGAAGTGTTCATTCTACGAGTAGTTCAGGGGTTATGATGAATTCTTTTACTCTCGCGTAATGGCATGATAGGTACAGTAAGCGGTATGGAAATTTGGAAGTTGAGGACCAAGGTCGAGGTTTGGTGTTGATAAGATTGTCACGAGCTCAGAGGAGCGGGGAAAGACTTCAAAGGTTCAGAGTGAACTGGCATTGTCTTTAGTGTCACCTGATAATGGTGTCCTGTGCAAGAGGCTTTGTGTATTGATTTGCGGATTCTTGATTTGATTTACAGAAGTAGTACAGTTGGTGGTATGGAGGTGTAGACTTTGCTACTTGGTGCGAAAAGTCATGAGAGCGTGTCCCACAGGGGAAATTTATATAAGTGTGACATGTTAGCCACTTGATTGTTAAGGAGTGAAACCAAGTATGGAGATTATGGTACTATCGCTAATGTGAGAGCTTATGCGTGAAATGCACTCTATTCCTTCGGTTGTGGACTGTTGGTGTTTGTTCCGGATTGGACGGCTGCTCGTGTGCATAATGAATAGGGTTATTGTGGATCCTTGAAAGGTTGTTGGCCCAGTATGGGATGATCGGAATCAGCTTGGGGTCCGTTGGTGGGTCTAATGTGAATGTGTGCTCTACATCATGTCGGATGTATTCATTCAGCATAACATTGCTTCGGAGGAGTCTTCAGGTGTTGGATGTTATTCTCATCGTCAGCTATTCCATGTAATACTGTATTATGCCATGTGGGTTGTGGGACGACTTGATTATTCACAGATATGTTGTGATCCCATGTAGCTTGTGGTGTTATATGAGCAAGATAGCTCTCGAGATGCAGGTCATTTATTGCACCTTAGTTGTGCTTGGGTTTTGTAGCGTATGGCGCTATCCGTCTCCCCAGGGATTGTATTATGCACTTGGCGTGCTTGTGGTCAATATTCGGGCATTTCATAAGTATGAGCATTATGGCTTGTTGGGTGTTTCCTTACTGATTGTTATGTTTGAATCGGGAAGCACGCTGCCATAGGTATGTTGTATGGATCAGTTTGCAGGCCGCAACAGTGTCATAATTAGATCAGGTTGCACGCCGCAACAGTGAGATGTTGAGTACGGTTCCCTATATCTATTCTTGTATATTTTGTTTCTCATTCTTTGAGGAGGGTTCATAGCATCTTTTCGGCTGTTTTATTCGTTACGTGGCTGGATAGTTCTTTTCCAGAGTTCATTTCTCCTTTTTGTGACATATTCAAGTTGTAGCTTGTCGGCGCATTGATGGCGTCATATATGATCTTGGTCAGTATTTGAGGTAGCTTATTTCCTGAGCTGCTTGTACTGGGTGAGACGAGGTTATTGGGACTGAAATTAGTGCGGTCGGATATATGTGAGGTATATTAAAAAGAAAATGTCACTATTCAATTCAGAATGAGGTAACAGTTCTTGTCAAGCGGAGAAACTGTACGAGTTATTGATTTGATGAGTGGTTATGAGTTCTTGCGCATCTCTTTCATTATTGCAGTATTGTAAGGGTTGAGATCGGGTTTATATGTGTTATGAGATATACTGCGGGCACCGGGTCAGTGAAATTGTAGTTGTTGTGCTTGGAAGAGGATACGATTGGAAAATGAGTTATGCGGTGCATTGGGTGATGTCAGCATGGGTGCATGATCATGCGTGGGTTGAACATGTGTAGATTGATACGGTGTTCGTATGTTAGAATCAGGTCTTGTAGAAAAATTCGAAGGTTGGAATTTGGTTCTATGGCTTATTGATTAAATAAAAAGGAGGATCTTTAGTCTGGCTCGAGCTAATGTGCTCAACGGGGTTATGGTGGCACGGGTAGGTGCACAAGGTGTTGAACAGTGATTTTAGGACAACTTTGGAGCGGTTCTTAGCACGTTCGAGGATGAACGTATGTTTAAGTGGGGGAGAATGTAACTACTCGACCGATCGTTTTGAGCTCTAGCGGGTCGTTCGGCGGTTTGAGACCTTGAGTAGCTTCACTTCAGGTATTATGACTTGTACGTGTGGTTGGAATTGAATTTCGGGAAGTTCAGAGTTGATTCGGATGAAAAATTCTAATTTAGTAAGCTTTAAGTTGGAAGAAATGACTAAGGTTGGACTTTATAGTAAACGATCTCGGAATCGGGATTTGAAGGTCCCAATAGGTTCGTATGATGATTTCGCACTTGGGCGTATGTTCGGGTTGAGTATCGGGTCGCCCGGGAGTATTTCAGCGCTTATTGTGGAATGTTAGCATTTTGAAGATTTTGGAATTACTTAAGTTTGGTTTGAGGTGGACTTTAGTGATATCGAGGTCCATTTGGGGTTCCGAGCCTTAGAATAGGTTCGTATCGTGATTTGTGATTTGTACGTAATGTTTGGCATCATTCCGGAATGTTTTGATATGATTCAGACGCGTTTATCGAAGTTGGGAGTTTGAAAGTTTATAGAAAGGTTTCGATCGTCGATTCATAGTTTTGATATTGTTTGGTGTGATTTGAGGCCTCGAACAAGTTCGTGTATATTTTGGGATTAGTTGATGTGTTTGGACGGGGTCCTGGGGGCCTCAGGTGTGTTTCGGGTTGGTTTCAGACCAAGTTTGGGTGGTTTAGGTGTTGCTGGTTGCTGGTGCTGGTATTGTGCATCGCGATCGCGAGGTGATGTACGTGATCATGAAGAAGGAATTTGGTGGCTGCTCGTTAGTACTACGAGATCGTGAACTGGGAACCGCGATCGCGGTGAAGGGAATTATGGACCAGGGATTTTGCCTTGCGCGAACGCGGCTTTTGGTTCGCGAACACGTAGTTCTGGGAGGTAAAGCTTTACGATCCCGTGTGGATGTTCGCGACCACGATTGAGGAGTTTTGGGCAGCTGGTTGTTGGCTTTCGTGATCGCGTGAGGAGTTTCGCGATCTTGAAGAAGAATGAGCCTGGGCAAAATGGTTTTAAGTCGGGGGTTTTTGCCCATTTCACTCATTTTTTCATTTGGTTGGGCGACTTTTGGGGTTCTTGAAGAGGAGATTTGTGTCATCCATTGTGAGGTAAGCTATTCCTACATATTGTGAGTTACATGAATTATATACGGATTTATACATGAAAATTTATGGAAGTTGTGGGATTTTTGGTAGGAAACCTAGAATTTGTATTTTTGAATTTTTATCACGAAATTAAACATGAAATTAAGAATAAATTATATATTTACACTTGTGGTGTTATGGGTAAAGTTTATCTACAAGCATTTTCAGAATTCGGGCACGTGTGCCTGAGGGTTGACTTTATTGACTTTTCGAGCGGAGTTAAGAATTGTTACAAATTGATTAATTATAAGCACTGGAGTATATTTTGATTGGTTTGCAGATTATTTGACTAGTTTCGAATCGTTTGGCTTTGAATTGAAGAGATAGAGAGGCATTGGAGCCGGTTATTGAACTTTGGAGCGAGGTAAGTCTCCTGTCTTACTCTGTGAGGGGGAATTTACCCCGTATGTGTTATGTTCTTATGTGCTACATGTTGTGGGAGCTATGCACGCATGAGGTGATGGGTGTCCGTGCGTATGCTAGAATTCCTGATTATGTCCGAGTAGACTTAGGTTCACGCCATGCTATAATTGTAATATTTAAGTTTTCTTTGCTCGTTTAATTCCTTTTTCGCGTTGTGACTTGAGACTAGACTTGCATAGGGTGATAGACTCGCTATTGTAGAGATGTGACGAGCTACATGTTTTCCCTTACAAAATTCTCGCGCGTTGTGCGTTTCATTGAAAAGCTTCTTTAAATTTCATAACTCACACGTATCTTCGTGAGTGGGGTCAAGGACCCGTTAAACTATCATATTCTCATGGGAGTGGGTTGTTCGCCTCGACAGTTTAATAGATGCATCTATGGTTCGTGCTGTTCGACCCTCGGCAGTGCACACACTATTATGGGATCGGGTCGTACGCCACGACATTTCTATAAATACTCTTATGGGATCGGGCCGTTTGCCTCGGCAACGTCGTGCAAAATATTTAGCAAAACGCCATCGTATCCATGAGTTTTTCTGATTTGAGTTGCGATGATCTATCTGGTGGGGACCATTTTTCATATATACTCTGGTTGAGGAGGTGACAGATAATTGAGGGCTTACGTTTACTATTCAGAGGAGGATCGTACCACATGCTTAACTTTGTTTACAATGTTTTTACCATGCCTCATACTTGTTTAATTTTGGTTGTACTTGATATATTGGACCACTAGTAAGTATCGATGTCGACCCCTCGTCACTATTTTTCCGTGGTTAGGCTAGATACGTACTGGGTACACGTTGATTTACATACTCATGCTATACTTTTTGTGCAGGTCTATATATATATATATATATATATATTCTTGGTGGTCTTTTGGGCGTAGCTATTGCGGAGAATTTATGGTGAGCTGCATTCTATGTTACGATCCGCAGCATACAAAGTCTCCATGAGAGTTATTCACATTCTCCTGTCTAACTTGTATTCCACGCAAATATTGTATTTTATTATATTTCTTAGTAGATACTGATGCACTTGTGACACCGGATTTTGGGGGTTCCTACTGAATGTTCATTGTTGTAGTTCACATAATTATTATTATTTTACCTTTTAATTTATACTTTATACGGAAATTTATGAAGAGAATTCACGGGCTTCTACGAGTATCCGATGTTTATTTTATTTATTTAATGGGATTTCCCATTTCAGAATTTTTTTAAATGAGTAATTAAGTCGATAATTCACCGTTGGCTTGCCTGACGATGACGTTAGGCGCCATCACGGCCTTTAGAGGATTTTGGGCCGTGATAATTTTTATTTTATTTTTAAATTTTAGCTTTTCACTTAAATAGTTAATATTTGTACATCAATCAAATTCTTTCAAAGCGTATTCTTTAACTAATATTCATTTAGTCAATTCACAAATATTTTACTTATTATTACATATTCTCTTATATTCTCATTTCTTTAGTAACTTCCTATACTTGTCCATTTATTGTAAAACGAAATGCTTTCATACTTTATTTATTAAATTAAAGTGTATGACCTAGTGTTTGTATATCATTTAACCTTGTCATGTTTATTGTTATTGTTCTTTATAAAATTTCATACTTTAGCTAAATACAGACATTATCCCCTCTTCACTTAACTTATTCTTTAAATACCAAATTCTTCTCTTTAGGTCGCGCGCACCGATTTCAAAGAATGTAAATTATTTTATGCATTTTGTTCATTTACTTTTACTACATGTGCATGTGAATATAAATATTCCTACTATTTGCTTTCTATAACTAATTGTCCTCTATTTAATTTAACATTTCAATTATTCTTGTAAATATTAAATCAACTCATCTCTTTTATTTACTTTATGAAACTATTCAAAGATAGTTCTTCCCCATTTTTGACCAATCACTTTAAAGCGACTTTTTCCTTTTCGTTCTACATTTAGCCTAACACTCAAAATAGCTTACCTTTGGTTATAAATCAAATTCTTCCAAGGGCATTCTATAACTACAATTTATTTAGTTAATTTATAAATAGTTACTACATATTTTCTTTACCTTTTACCAAGTCATCAAAAAATATAATTTTCACATGCTTATTTCACACCCTTTGTATATAATCTATTATTTTGACACTCTTGTTTAATCATTCTTCATTTGAACTAATTTTATTATTCCTTGTATATATTAAATTAATCATTCTTTTGAATCTTTCCTCCTTTATTTGATCGAGTCCATCGAAACTACATTTGTAGATCTTCAGGGATGCCTAACACCTTCCCCTCGAGATAACTTGAACGAACCTAGAATCACAACTGGTTTCACAGACCATAATTTAGTATACATTATATAGTGTAGTATAGGTATCCTAGTATACCTTAAATTCTAAGTGGCGACTCTAAACTCCAATTAAACATGTAGAGTACTATAAGTTGTACATCATTTTGACTTGTGAAAAATAGGGTGCAACAAACGTTGTAGTTTGAAGCTTGAATTGTTCTTATTATCTTATCATATTGGTTTATTTATTCAATCTTGCGCTTAATTATTTGATTGCTTGATCACCAATTGAATACTATCTACAAATCTAGGATTAATACTTGGGGGAGGGAATATAAGATTGCATATTAGATTGAGTAGAACAAGATCTTGAACCTGAGTATCGGGAACGGATTTGCGGTTAGGACAAAAATATACCCAATCGCCTAGCTTGGTTACTAGGAACTTTGACTGTAGAATCTGTAGAGTTAGCGAAGATTCTCGAGAAAAAGAAGATTAATATAGCTTGTGTACATGAGACTAGGTGGGTAGGAGATAAGGCGCGGATGTGCGCAGTTTCAAACTTTGGTATTCTGGGAGGGTGGGGGGCAGGAATGGGGCAGGTATCTTGGTTGATAAGGACCTCCGTGAACTAGTGGTGGAGGCGAGGAGGGTGAATGATAAGCCGATGACTATTAAGATAGTTGTTGGAGGTTTTACTTTGAACATAATCAGAGCATACGCACCCCAAGTAAGCTTGGATGAGGAAGAAAAGAGGGTGTCTGGGAGGATTTGGATGAGAAGGTGCATACCGAGAAGTTTTTAATAGGAGAAGATTTCAACGGTCACATTAGAGTGACGTCTGGGGGTATGATTATGTGCATGGTGGATTTGGTTTTAGAGATAGAAACAGGG
>AWOL01S0367204.1:5943-23397 GCA_000715115.1 Nicotiana otophora
TCGTGCCAGGTGTATTCATACCCAAGCCCAAAAGTTGTACTGTGATGCTTTAGCTGTATTGGTTTGGTGATCCACTGGAGATTCTTGCCGAGACCTTTGCTAGGCTCGTACCATGTCCATGCCAATATGCCTTCTATCTTACTGTTCCACCATTTGTCCTTTTCAATTGCATTGACGCGCTCGATGCGATGGTATGTTTCTTCCTCGAACTTCCTGTTATTCTCAATGACCTGAACAGTTTGATTGGTGTAAATGGGATTACTCCCGTCCCCATGGATGATCACTTTCTAATGGTTCCACTCAAACTTCACGAACTGATGTAGAGTAGAATCTACGACTCCAGCGGTGTGTATCCAAGGTCGTCCCAACAATAGGTTGTAGGTAGCAGATATGTCTAACACTTGAAACTCAACATCAAACCAGGTTGGGCCCATCTGTAGGCTGAGGTTGGTTTCCCAATTGTGGCCCTTTAAGACCCATAAAATGCTTTCACATTCATACTTCCTGCTCGTATCTCGTGCAGGACTTTACCTAATCTTTTTAAAGTAGTTAGTGGATATATGTTAAGACTCGAACCCCCATCTATCAGGACTCTGGCGATGAACGTATCCTCAAACTGCACTGTGATATGCAGTTCTCTGTTGTGACTTAGTCCTTCTGATGGTAGCTCGTCTTCATGAAAAGTGATCTTGTGGATTTCCAACACTTGTCCTACCATATTGGCCATCTCTTTACTAGTAATGTTATTGGGTACATAGGCTTCGTCCAACACCTTCATCAGGGCATTCCTATGTGCCTCAGAATTTTTCAGCAGTGATAAAATGGATATCTGAGCAGTGGTTTTGTTCAAATGACCAACCACAGAATACTCCCTTGCTTTCACCTTTCTTAAAAGATCATCCGGGCCGGTTTCAATGATGGGCTGCCTGGAAGCGGCTTCTTTATTTGTTCCCCCCAAATGCTCGGGCGTGTAAACCCTACCAGTTCTGGTCATACCTTGTACTGCACCAGTTTCTTCCATTTTCCCATTTTCTTTCCTTTTCGCTTCTGCAGTATAGTCCCAAGGCACAACATTGAAATTAAAGGAACAAAGAATGTCTGAAGGATTCGTTCTCGTTACCCCACATCGACCAGCTCATCGACGCAACAGCTGAGCACGAACTATTAAGTTTCTTGGATGCTTACTCAGGCTATAACCAAATTCTCATGGAGGAAGAAGACCAGGAAAAGACCACGTTCATCACCCACCAAGGAATGTATTGCTAAAGGGTCATGCCATTCGGACAAAAAAATGCAGGGACTACTTATCAAAGGTTGGTAACCAAGATCTTCAAAGATCAGCTCGGTAAGACCACTGAGGTATATATAGATGATATATTGGTCAGGTCCAAAAGGGCAAAGGATCACATCGATCATTTGAAAGAAACCTTCGACATACTCAGACGATATGGAATGAAGATGAACCCGGAGAAATGCGTGTTTGGGGTAGCCTTGGGAAAATTCTGCGGTTTGCTGGTGTCACAACAAGGGATCAAGGTCAACCCAGACCAAATCAAAGCTATCGAGGGGATACCATAATACTTAACCACCAAAACGCAAGTCCAAAGATTGACTGGTCGTATCGCCGCCCTATCAAGTTTCATTTTGCGGTCGTCTAATAGATGTCACAAATTTTTTGGCGTACTCAAGAAGGACAATGACCTCGAATGGACTTCCGAGTGCGTCCAGGCTCTGCGAGAACTAAAGGCATACCTATCATCACCGCCCCTGCTTTTGAAACCCGAACCTGGGGAGCAGCTCCTCGTCCATCTAGCCGTATCTGAGGTAGCAGTAAGCGCTGTCTTGATCCGCAAAAACAAAGGTACGTAATCCACTTGGGGTACTTCGACTCCCTAATGGAGCTATTTTCTAACAGTTTTTTCACATCCTCGCGGGCATCATGGATGGCGGGGTTAAATTTATGTCTGACTTGCCTTACTTTGGGTGGAATAGAATGACGTTTAACTTATGTGTGGCGATTTCCTTTGGGATGCCCGGCATATCTGCATGGCTGAAAGCAAACAAATTTGCATTAGCTATTAAGAATTGACTGAATTTACCTGGTTCTTGCTTCGACCTCAACCCTGTTGATGGTTATGCCTATTTTTCTTTGTCCTTTTTTCTGTTAGATGGTCGTGCTATCCAAGGCAATGTGGTAGCATTCCCGGGACGTGCGCTGTTCTCCACGTATGCTGAATATCCCCAATAGTTTCGGGAACTTAATAACTTGGTATAGGCCAGATGGGATGGCTCTCATGGGGTGTATCCATGGCGGTCCCACTATGGCGTTGTATGTAGTGGCCTGGTCCATGATATGGAATGACATTTCCAGAGTTACGCCGCCGGCCAGGATGGGGAGTGTAATTTCCTCGAATATTTACTCAACTGTATTATTAAAACCGGTTAGCGTACTGCAGCAAGAAAAATCTTATCCTCGAGCCTCATTTGGGTAAGGACTCGGGGATGGATAATGCATATACCGCTTCCATCGTCCACCATGATGCATTTGACATCAGTATCTAAAATGTGTAAACTAATAACGGGGGCATCATTATGAGGGAAAGTCAAATCGTAGGCATCTGACTCGTCGAATATGATACTTTCTTCGAGTCTATCGTACCGTTCGCGGGTGATAGACCGCTTGAGTTTGTGAGTGGTGGTGAACTTTACGCCGTTGATAGAGGCATCGTCGCTACCACCGATGATCATGTTGATGGTACGAGCAAGTGATGGTGGCTTCGGCGGGCCTTAATATTCATATCCTCTGGCGAAGTTGGTCCTCCCATTGTTGCTTAACCGCTCTTTGAGGTGCCCTTGTCGTAACAAGTTTATGACTTTCTGTCTGAGGGCGATGCAATCTTCCGTTTTGTGCCTGTGTTCCCGGTGGAACTCACAGAGGGCGTCGGAATTTCTGGTGTCTGGATTTGATCTCATTTTTGGCGGCCACTTCACTTTTGTTCCAAGTTTCTCAATAGTGTAGACTAATTCTATAGGCGACACACAAAAATTGAGAGCAGATAATAAAGAGGGCATACCTCTTTCGTTCCGATGAGTCCCTGTCCTTAGGCTGGATAAGCCTTCTTCATAGAGGAGGGAGGGTGCGGCAGGCATCCTGACATATGGTTGGTGACGTTCCATGTTAGGTTATGGAATAGGATGATCTCTTCTGGTACTATTGTTTCGTTCTTTTCTGGATTCGGCTTGTACCGAGGTTAGCCGGTGAGTTGGTCCGTTGATATCATTTTCGTCTGCTCGGACCTCGGCACAGTAAGCATTTTGGCTTTCTTCCCAAGTGGTTGGATGATATTTCATCAATCGGCTTTTTTCTAGGTTTTCTTGAACCCTCTCTACTCAGCCCGTTTTGAAATACTGCGTCCGTCATCCCTTCAGATACGTTTGGCAGAGTCATCCTTACTCTGTTGAACCGGGCAAGGAAGTCCCTTAGTCCCTCTCCCAAGGATTGCTTAATAGCAAATATGTCGTTTACTCTCGCCTCGGCCTTCTTGGCTCCGGTATGGGACGTTACGAACTTATCGGCCATTTGCTCGAACGTTTCTACGGAACGGGCTGGTAGCTGCAAATACTATGTTAATGCCCCTCCCGTGAGGGTTTTGCCAAACTTCTTCAGCAAAATGGAGGACAGTTGTTCCTTGGCGAGGTCGTTGCCTTTCACGGTGGTGACGTAATGAGTCACATGATCTTCAGGATCGGTCGTTCTGTCGTATATCCCGAGGTATGGCAGTATTTTGAAGGTCTTTGGTATGGCATGCAGGGCTGCATCATCGTTGTACGACTACTCTACGAACCTGTCGGCGTCCTTCTTTGGCAGCAGCTTAGGAGTGATTGATGTAAGCACGTAATTTTTGACCCGCACAAATTTTATTTTATTTTTTTATTTTTTTATTTTTAGTATTTGTTTTAAAAAAAATATTTATTTGAATTAGTCTAATGGGGCTTTAGTCTACTCTTACTTTTAGTTTTGGAGTATAAATTTGAAGACACAAAAATTGTTCCATTATATATTTTCTTATTTGTACTTAATGCCATTAGTATTTTGTAGTAATACATTTTCATTTTGCTATGATTTTAACTTATTTTATTTGCTTTTATTTGATTATAATATTTGAAAATACAAACAAATAGTTTCAGGTTATGATATAGTTTATTTTAATTAATTGGAATTGATTTCACATTTAAGGACACGGTGGATTGCTCTGATGGTAAGCACCCTCCACTTCCAACCAAGAGGTTGTGAGTTCGAGTCACCCCAAGAGCAAGGTGGGGAGTTCTTGGAGGGAAGGATGCCGATGGTCATTTGGAAATAGCCTCTCTACCCCAGGGTAGGGGTAAGGTCTGCGTACACACTACCCTCCCCAGACCCCACTAGTGGGATTATACTGGGTTGTTGTTGTTGTTGTTGATTTCACATTTAATAGTATATTTTAGATTATTTTAAAGGAAAGGATTAAGTTTATTAATTAATGAACTTTAAGAGTTGAAATCCGAACCCAAAATTCGGACAACCCCAACCCACCAGCCCATTTGCCCCTTTAACTTAACTCGACCCAGTCACCTTTTAATCTCAACCCTTCATCCCTTTTAATCTAACGAACCTAATCAATTCTCACAACCCACATAAAAAACCTAACCCCAAACCTTAATCTTCCAAATCACCCGCACACCACCTCCTCCACACACACTGCCACCGCACCTCACCACTCCAAACTCACCAGAACTCACGAGTTCACCCGCCCATAACTCATGGCCCCCCTCTCACCTCCACGTCACCCGCCCCATAACGAACTCATGTCATGATAATATTCCCTCTCATCTCACACATCTTTTCTCAAATTTATTCATGCGTTTGGCTCTCTTTCGGACGGCTTTAAGGCTAATGGGAGCCGTAGGATTAAGGTTTTTGATCCTAGCCCTCTATTTGTCAAAAGTCCGCCCAACCAAGAGAGATCTATGGGCTTGAGCGTTTTCTTGGTGAAGAAGAACGAACGTTTCTGGAGCTTCTATATATTGGGGCTCTTTTTTCAGAAAATGGTTTTTTTTTTTTTTTGGAAAGAGAATTTTGGGACAAAAAATTGGTGATACGCAGGGCAATGGAACAGTGAAGAGAGCCGGAAAAAGAAGGGAAAAAGGGAAAAGAAAAGAGAAATGCAAAGATAAACTAGGGCAAAATAAAAGATATTTTCATTCATAACCATAAAAGAGGATAATTACAACATATATAGAGGAGAAAATCATGAAAACGACCTAAGGATTACAGTTGGATAATCTACTCAATATGCCATCTCAGTACAATTCTGGGCAGGACTTAGTTTATATAAAATAAAGGAAATTAAGAGGTCAATGTGTAATATAAGGAACTTCTAATTTAAAAGATAAGAGACTTAAATAAACATCCCTAAAACTCTTTAATCCTAACTAATTGACCGTTATGTCTCAACTATGCAGCATAATGTACAACTTCTGCAAGGTCCTCTGTTTTACTCCATATCAGATCGCCCTTGTCAAAATCTTCCTTGTCCTCAAGGAAGGAAGGAAGGGAATCTAATCATGAGGGAGTGGTAGTCTTCCCAAGTAGCCTGCTCAGGAGGTAGTTGATCCCATTGTATCAGAACTTGAGTAACTGCCTTGTTCCCTTTTTGGACCATGCGTCGATCAAGGATTTTCTGAGGATTTGGGCAGTGGGGGCTAGATATGTCAAGGACAGGAGGGTGAGAGATATTGGCAGGTAAGTTGTGGCATAATTTGAGTTGAGAAGTAACTGGGGTGGGAGGGACAATTTGTATGCCACAGGACCAATATTTTGTAAGACTTGGTATGGTCCATAGTACTTAGCTGAGAGCTTTGAGAAATGGGAACCTGATAGTGTCACTTGTCTATAGGGTTGAATTTTGAGGTAAACCCAGTCTCCCACTTTGAATTTCATAACTGAGCGATGCTTGTTAGCCTGAGTAGTCATTCTTTGTTGTGCTCGTTGGAGATGATGTTTGAGGAGTTGCAATTTGAATTCTCTTGTCAAGAGGCTTCTATCAACCTCTTCGACAGCTGAGTCACCTTCTACATAGGGTAAATGGAGGGGGAGGTTGGCCATACAAAGCCTCATATGGTATTGTTTGTATGGAAGAGTGAAAGGTAGTATTATACCACCACTCAGCAGAAGAAAGGTATGAACACCAGTCAGATTGTGAATCAGAACAGAAGCATTTGAGATATGTTTCAATGCATCTATTGATGACCTCTGTCTGGCCATCAGTTTGAGGGTGGTATGCTGTGGATGTATTTAGTGTCACCCCATGCATAGAGAACAATTCCTGCCAAACTTTACTGGTGAAGATGGGATCCTTGTCACTTATTATGTCTTCAAGCATGCCATGAAGTTTGTGAATCTGTTCCATGAAGAGTTTGGCCACTTTTGATGCTGAATAAGGGTGAGAGAGACTCAGGAAGTGAGCATACTTAGTGAGTCTATCAACTACTACAAGAATCACAGTCTTTATTTTTGATTTGGGTAGTCCCTCTATAAAATCCATGCTGATGCTACTCCAAGTTATGACTGGCAACTTCAAGGGCTGTAGGAGTCCTGGATAGTGGGACCTATCATACTTATGCCTTTGGAAAATGTCACAACCATTGATATAAGTGTGAACATCTTCTCTCAAACCTTTCCAATAAAATAGTGATGCTATCATCATGTATGTTTGTTCCATCCCAGAGTGTCCCCCCATAGGAGAATCATGCCACAGCTGCATAATGTTCTTCTTCAAGCTAGAGTCTAGACCAATCGCTAACTTGCCATATCTTCTAAGTTGATCATGAATGAAAGTGTAGCCTTGTACCTCTGTACCCCTCTTTAGAGTTTGAATCAAGGCAGTCAAGTCTGGGTCTAAGTTCCAACTTTGAGTGATCAGACTAAGCAAGTAAGTTTGGATAAAAATAAGGTAAGGGCAGCTAGTTCAGCTGCAGGCAGTCTAGATAAAGCATCATCCACCTTGTTTTCCTTACCCTTCTTGTACTCAATTATGAAATCATATTGCATCAATTTTGCTATCCATTTTAATTGTGACCATGTATGCAATTTCTGTTCAAGAAGGAATTTTAGAGCCTTTTGGTCACTCTTTACTGTAAAGGCCTGCAAGTCAAGTATTGAGCCCATTTGTTTACAACCATAACCAATGCCAACAGTTCTTTGTCATACACTGACAGTGTTTGGTGCTGAGGTGAGAGACCCTTGCTCAAGTAAGCTATTGGTTGACCCTTTTGCATCAAAACTGCACCAATGCCATTGCTGTAAGCATCAGTTTTCACTACAAAAGGTGTGAAAAAATTAGGTAATACTAGCACTAGTGCAGAAGTGAGAGTTTCCTTAAGCTTTTTAAAGGCTGAAGTAGCTTGCAGTTGGAGACATGTTGGCAGAACAGACCTTAATCATGAAGATCTGAGCAGTATCGACAGAGATGTTATGTAAAACCTTGGCATCAATAGTTTTAAATGAAGTATAAATACCCTGCAAGGTGACAGACTTCCCCTGATAGAGAAAGTGCATAAAAAGCTTCTCAAAGTTGACCTTGATGTCTCCTAACTTACACAGCCATTGAATTCCCAATACAACATCACGACTGCCTATAGGAAGCACTAAGAAGTCATCTTGGAAAAGAACCCCTTGCATGATCCACTCGAAGTCCTTGCTTCCCTTAACAGATTGGATGATCCTGCAATTAGCTACAGATACATCTTGAGGGTGTATTTGGCTAATTGTGCAACCTATTCTTTTGGCAGCCTTCTCATTGATGAAGTTGTGGGTGGAGCCACAATCAATGAGAANGGCAGTCAAGTCTGGGTCTAAGTTCCAACTTTGAGTGATCAGACTAAGCAAGTAAGTTTGGATAAAAGATAAGGTAAGGGCAGCTAGTTCAGCTGCAGGCAGTCTAGATAAGGCATCAACCACCTTGTTTTCCTTACCCTTCTTGTACTCAATTATGAAATCATATTTTATCAACTTTGCTATCCATTTTAATTGTGACCATGTATGCAATTTCTGCTCAAGAAGGAATTTTAGACCCTTTTGGTCACTCTTCACTGTAAAGGCCTGCAAATCAAGTATTGAGCCCATTTGTTTACAACCATACCAATGCCAACAGTTCTTTGTCATACACTGACAGTGTTTGGTGCTGAGGTGAGAGACCCTTGCTCAAGTAAGCTATTGGTTGACCCTTTTGCATCAAAACTGCACCAATGCCATTGCTGTAAGCATCAGTTTTCACTACAAAAGTTATGGAAAAATTAGGTAATACTAGCACTAGTGCAGAAGTGAGAGTTTCCTTAAGCTTTTCAAAGGCTGAAGTAGCTTGCAGTTGGAGACATGTTGGCAGAACAGACCTTGATCATGAAGATTTGAGCAGTATCGACAGAGATGTTATGTAAAACCTTGGCATCAATAGTTTTAAATGAAGTATAAATACCCTGCAAGGTGACAGACTTCCCTTGATGGAGAAAGTGCATAAAAAGCTTCTCAAAGTTGACCTTGATGTCTCCTAACTTACACAGCCATTGAATTCCCAACACAACATCACGACTGCCTATAGGAAGCACTAAGAAGTCATCTTGGAAAAGAACCCCTTGCATGCTCCACTTGAAGTCCTTGTTTCCCTTAACGGATTGGATGATCCTGCAATCAGCTACAGATACATCTTGAGGGTGTATTTGGCTAATTGTGCAACCTATTCTTTTGGCAGCTTTCTCATTGATGAAGTTGTGGGTGGAGCCACAATCAATGAGAACATTGATAGGATTTTGTTCAGAGAAGCCCTGTATCCTGAGAGTTCTATAGCCCTTAGTTCCATTCAAGGCTTGCTTAACAGGGTTTGCTGCTTCTTGAGGCTCTTTAATATCCTCCACTTCAACCTTTGTTTCCTCACTGTCTCCCAGTTCTTCTGTATTTATTTCCATGGAGTATATGTGCCTTTTGGCCTTGCATTTATGCCCTGGTGTGAACTTTTCATCACATAAGAAGCATATACCCTGGGCCCTTTTCTCATCCATTTCAGCTGGTGTAAGTCTTTTTTTCCTAAAACCATCTAGGATGGCAGTCACAGGTGATTTGTACGTATGTAGGTGTAGCAGCCTTTGCCCACCCAGTAAAGCCTTATCCTTAAGGTGTTCTTACAGCAGAATGCTGATGCACTGTAGATACTGCTTTGATAGCCTTGCTTTGTGCAATAAAGCCGGCCTCATGTAGCCTGGCCAGGTAGTAGGCTTGTGGTAAACTGGTAGGATTACCAATTCTCACAGCATTGCTGATTTCAGGCTTAAGATTATTCAGGAATATACTAATAGCATGTTCAACTGATAGATTCATCCTAGTCATGACACTATTGAAAGCCTTTTGGTAATCCTTCACACTCCCAGTCTGCTTGATATTCATAATATCGGTTATATGATAAGAATACTTAGCTCCAAAACTATCACATAAAGCCCACAAATATTCATCCCAAGTAGGAAGTGGCATTAGTCCTCTACTTCTCATATAGCCTAAATGCCATTGTAGAGCATCCCCTACAAAATGCATGGAAACTAGCTTCATTTTCTGCTGGATAGTAAGGTCTTCATCAGAAAAAAAATGCTCTACCTTGTACAACCATGTCCTAAGGTCTTCACCATTGAACATGGAAAATTCAACCTTGTGGTACTTGGTAAAATGTATACTGGGAAATGTCACATTGGAGTATTTGAGTTGTGGAATTGGTTGGTGGTGGGGACATTCTGATAAGGATAGGGAGTGGATACATATGGGGTCTGGTGGTATAAGGGTGGTGGCATATATGTGCTTGGATTATAGTAGGCAGAAGAAAATTGGTTGGGCTGGTTATATGTCTGGTGGTATAAAGGTGGTGGCACTAGTGGTGAGTCTTAAGATTCTGGGGTTTGATAATACCTTCTTGGGTGATTAGGAAGGTGGGGTGCTAAGGGTACTGCTGTTCTAGGGAAGGGGTTTTGAAAAACCTGCAACCCCATAGCTAGAAAAGGAGAAGATTGTAGTTGAAAGGTTCTGGGATTCTGAATGTGCAGAGAAGGACTAGGGTTTATGGGAATTTGAGGAGCTGAGGTTTTTAAGTTGGTAGTCGAATTAGTTTGAGTTTTAGGAAGAACCGAGCTAACAACAGGGAGGTTCACTGGTATTGCAGAGGTATTAGCTCCATTAGAGCTAGGGGAAGCTAAGTCACCAGAATCAAAGGGTTTATCATTTGGAGAATAAAGCTCACCTCCACTTTGGGTTACCGATTTGTCACGTTTTGGCCTCTTTCCTCCATAGATAACTTCATTGAGAACTTCTCTAAGCTCACTCGAAGCTTCCTCCTGATTCTTATTACTTTGCTCTTAGTTTGCCTCCAACAGATCTTGTCTAGCTGTGAAGCTTGACATATCGAGTGAGAGGCTTTTGAGCACCTCCATAACATTGCTAATATTATCAGCCATGGCCGTCCACAGAGCCAAGAATTGCTCTGATACCACTGATACGTAGGGCAATGGAACAGAGAAGAGAGCCGTAAAAAGAAGGGAAAAAGGAAAAAGAAAAGAGAAACGCAAAGATAAACTAGGGCAAAATAAAAGAGGTTTTTATTCATAACCATAAAAGAGGATAATTACAACCTATATAGAGACAATCATGAAAACGACCTAAGGATTACAGCTGGATAATCTACTCAATATGCCATATCAGTACAATTCTGGGCAGGACTTAGTTTATATAAGACAAAGGAAATTAAGGGGTCAATGTGTAATTTAAGGAACTTCTAATTTAAAAGATAAGGGACTTAAATAAACGTCCCTAAAACTCTTTAATCCTAACTAATTGACCGTTATGTCTCAACTATGCAACACAATGTACAATTTCTGCAAGCTCCTCTATTTTACTCTGTATCAATTGGAGAGAAAAATTAGGAAAATTGGTGAGAAAAACAGGGTTTTAAGAGGTTCTTCTTCTCTGTTCTTGGAGATTTTCAGAAAAATACAAATATTCAGTTTAGTCTTCTCATTTTCGGATTTCTTTTTAGATTTTTAGGCTGTTTTAAATTTCAGAAAAATACAAAAAGATTTCTGATTCTTTATTTTAATTTCGAATTTTGATACAAAAATGGAGTTTGATTGAGATGTAGTTGAGTTGAAGCTCATTTTCCAATCGAGGTTACCGTTCAAGGTTGAGTCTGTGATTCATGTTTCAGTATTAGTCGTTGTATTCGCGCAATATCAGTTCGTTGCTGGATTTATCTCGTTGTATATTCACGGCCGAAGTTTAATCCAAAGCAACTTCAGGTTCATTTCTGATTGCCTTTTACTCTGTCTTAGGTACTGATTAAAAATATGAGAAGATACATGGTAGTCGGGTTGGGAATTATTAGCATCTCTAATGGTTTAAGGATAAGGAACGAATCTGTAGGTTCTTAACAGTTAGTTTTGAAAGGGATTGTATTTGAATGCTGTCTCAAAGTTTGTTTTACACTCGACCAAAACACTCGTGCTTTTCTCTTACTGTTTGAGTAGGAAATGTAATGCTTAGATCATAGCCGCCTCTGTTTAATTTGCTAGAATTCAGATTAATGTGCCTATGTTGATTATGTTTGCTTTAAGTTTTGTGTGGGTCGACGCACAATCGTCGTCTTAAGTAAGGGTGTGGTATCCATGTTATAGATCTAAATGACTATTATATCGAGATTTTCTTAAGTGTTTTGCCTCTACCTTGTTGTACTTATTGAAGGTTGAGCTAATGTCTTTGGTCAGTATGTTATCACGAAGTCGTAGTTCAAGTATATGTGAAGTTTGAAACTGTTTGTTGATGTTTAAATAATTCTGCCATTTCTGTTTGAAAACACACGATATCTTGTGCTTTGTTTCTTCTACTGATTAAAAGATCAACCACATAGATGAGGTCTAAAATGACTGATTCTTTGTTTTTGACTTCATGAGCACATTTTGCTATAGCCCGATTGCGCTTGAACATGAGTAGTTGATACGGATGGCATGTCTATGATTATGGCTTAATGTTGAGTTGCATTGTATGTATTCAGACTGTTAATGTTTAGATCATTTAACATATGTAGTCTGTTGCATTGTCTGCTCTTGATGACTAAAGGTCAAGCTGTTCTTTCAAGTGCATTTTCCGTTAGATCCTTCTAAATAACCAAATTGTTCACTCGTGATCTGTTCGTAATTTGTCTTGGTCATATCATAATTTCATGAAATGCTCATCATGTGAGTTACTTGTCCTAATATCTGATTTTGGTTGCCGTCAGTTGTTTGTAAGTGTCAATACAAGAAATTTTGGGTAAATGGAAATGAGATTCTAGTAGCTATACATATCAGTCGAGTTTTAGTTCTAGTTTTGGGGTGAAGGGCAAAGTAAGTGACGGTGTTGTGAAAATCCTTAATTAACTTTAAAGGAGGAGATCTTTTATTTTAAATTGGTAGTTCATTAACTTAGAGATTGCCAGAACGGGGTGGGGTTGGTTAAATGGTTTGAATCCACCTTTTTCTTTATTTCATTTCTTTACTGTCATTCCTTCTTTCGCTCGTATATTTGATTTACTTGTTTGGATGTTTACTTGTTTGGAATATTACATTTGTTAAAACGATGGTATCTTAAATGCTTGTTGGACCGTGGGAGAGTGGAGGAAAGACTAGCCCATTAGTGGTTAAATTTAGAAAATTTTACATGTTATGTCTAAATATTGTACCCTATTTATTATAAATCAAAACACTTTAAAAATATTATTATTTATAGCCACATTTTATATTTTATAGAAAAGTGCAAAAATACTTGATTTAATCATTTTATTTTTCGGTCCATGTTCAATTCCTAATGTATAGGAGCTCTAGGGTTTCAACTTTCAGTAGCCTAACACACAAAGTAGCCGAGCATGGGCAGCGCAATTGTGATCCCCTGGTGCAATCTTCCAAAAGAATGTTTCAAGAGGATCGGCAAATTTTTCGACATACATATTGACATGGCCTCTCTCTCTCTCTTACCTTCTCTCATTTCCATCATCAGATCCATATCCAACCGCCTCTTCCCGTTCCTTTCTCTTATTTACACCGTCAATTCCAAATCTAAAGATCACGAAGTCGCGATGGGTTCATTACCGACGGCGAAAACAATGGAGGAGGAAGATTGGAGGCGTCACCAGATCTGGATTTAACGGAGATGCCGAAAGATGCTATCTCTGGCGAAGTTTCTTCTCTTCTTTGCTATTGAATCACATACAATGATACAAATACATTGTATTCCGTACAAATATACTCAAATTTGAGTGCATTCTATATTTATCAATGCAAATACAGTTTTCTTTTTGTATTTTCGCATGTATTTATGTATTCCTAATGTTATTTTTTGTGACATGTCTCTGTATTTTTTGAATTTTTATTGTTTGAATACAGCCAAATTAAATACAATAAATTGAATTCAATGTAAAAGCAGCTATCCGTGAATACAATGAATTGAATACAACCGAATATCACTAATTTTGTGATTTTTTGTAGTTTGAATACAATCAAATTGAATAAAGTGAAATTGAATACAATGTAAAATAGTTAAGAATGAATATAGTCGAATTGAATATAGTGTATACAACCTAATTAATTAGAGTTGTATACTCCCAATCTTTTTGATTTTTTATTATTTGAGCACAACTGAATTCAATACAGTGAAATTGAATACAATGTAAAATATATAAGAATGAATATATCTAAATTAAATACAGTGTATACAACCGAAATGAATACAACGACATACATCACATGGCAAGCAATTGGTAGCTACGAAATATAATTAGCTAAAGTATAGCTAAGCCCAGCAATAAGCTTCCAAACAATAGTCATTTTTGAAAGTTCCCCTTAAATTTACTACATGCTTTAGGATTGGGCTCAGTCTAACAAATGAAATTAATTGTTAAGAAAATGAGCATGAATGGAATTCTCCTGTTATTTACTTTTTTTTTTATTTCTTTCCATTATCCGTTAGTAGCATGTTTAGGCCGACCACACCTGGGTAGGCAAATATTAAGTTGTTTATGTGTTTTTTCTTTTTCCGAGCCTAGATGTCGTCCCCTTAGTTATTATGATTTTATCAGGGGAATGCCCCGAAGCACATATAATTGAAGACTAAAGGCGGACGTCCTTCGAGGAAGTATTAATATAGGCTAGTTTAGGGCTTTTATTTTCTCTTCCTTTCTTTTCCTTTTAGGTAGGGGACAACCTCGAGTCTCTTGTTTGTTTTTACCTCAATTGAATATTCTTTAAAACCAACTTGATCAAGTATGCAACTGTACTAGCTACGGGACTTGAGAAATGCCTAACACCTTCTCCCCGAGTCAAATGAAATCCCTTACTTAGAATTTCTGGTGCAGTCAGTTTTAGAGTGTGTTTTAAAGGAAAAATTATTTCCTAAAAATGGTGACTTGACACACCAAAACCAAATGTCAAGTGGCGACTCTGACAATTCTTTGAAACACAATACTTTTGTCACTTTTCAAAATTGAAACCCTTTTGAGCTTTAAAATCATTCTTTATCTATTTAAAAAATGGTTAAGGTGAAACAAGGGATGTGACACCTGATATCTTGTTAACTCGTTCTTGGTGTTCTTTCATCTGGTCCCGAAGTGCTTTGTTGTCATTCTCCATTTCTTCCATCCTTTTTGGAATGACAGCTAGGGCATTATCACCTGCACTATCAGTAATATTATGAGTTATACCTGTCATTGGAGGGAGGGGTCGGTTGCACTGCTCGTCTGTTTGTTGTATCGTGTAGGCCCTTGCGGTTTCTGCAGTCACGCCTGGAGCGGGTTTGTTGAGGACGTTTGCTAGCGTGTCGGTCAGCAATGCCTCGAGGAGTGTTTTCACAGCTGGGGGCGTCCCCTCCTCTACAGACATGGAGGCCCCTTTTCTACTGGGTTTTGTTATTCTACAGTGCGGGGGTGGTGACCTCTCTCTCCTAGGGGACGCGTTGGGCATCGTGCCCTCACCTACTATTTTGCATCTTTCATTGATGATATTTATGAGGTTGGTTGGGAAGTCACTTATTATTTTTGTCCTTTCTCCTTGGTTACCTACCATGTAGGGTTTTGTATACACAAAGAAAGGAGATCTCGAAATTTTTTTATGTCAGTTACTTGCGTTAATTGTAGATCTAAAAGAAACTAAAAAATATATATCTTGGTTCAAATATATATTAATAAGGGTTAATCTTAGCTAACAATAATATCCCTAGATGGAGTTTTTAAAGAAGCAACAAGTACTACGCATATACGGTCGGACAGTGGCGGTGGCATACAATAAATATTCTAGAAATTATAAGTAATAATGTAGCATTCAATATCAATAAATGACATTTAAGTAAATAGAATGAATGAGTCACCCAAAAAAGGATGGAGTAAGTGAATGTTCTTTTTGACAATGATGAATGATAGACAATCCCTTGAATATTTGAGTTATTCTCGGATCTAGTGGAAAAGTATAGACAAGAATCTCAGTGAAAAGGTGATGTTTGTATCTTAGCAAATGAGATTTGATTTTCTTTCTCAAGTCAGAGTGTGTTTTTTTACAAATAAATATCATATGTTCCAGTCATTGTATTGTTTTCTATTTATAGGGAACATGGTCCTAAGAAACCCTATTAGTACAAGTGCAGAGAATATCCACTAGAATATCTCTTTAATATCGTATCTTGAAACTAGCCGTTATAACTCTATCAAAGGTACTCGACCTCAGCCTCGACCCTTGTTGACGTTTCGACTTCGGCCCTTGTTAGCTCTTCGACTTCGGCCCTTGTTGACTCTTCGATCACATACTTTGCCGCTTCTTGGGCCGTTTCGACAAACGATGACTTGTGAACTTTTCTCATAGTACTATCTTGGCTTAAATATTCTAAAGATAAATTTTAACCCATACAATATAGTGATATGCAAATGGAATGTGCTTAGTATTCCAGCTTTGCAGCGAGATTGGGATGTAAGTGCTATAACTGCAAAATGCATAAGATTTTACGAAGAAGAAGAAGAAGAAGAATTATTTTGCTAAATTACACTTGAATAGTGATTTATGGGGAAAAACAATTCTAGCCTTGTGCTTGCTTCTAATAGTATGTTTACATTCACTGAAAATAGAAAAAGAGCATCGTAATTTATAAGGTAGAAAATAACATCTAATATCAGTATTTACTCTCGGACTTTTTCATTACTTGTTATTTCTTTCTTGTTGCTCTAATTATGCATCAGGTATTTACGAATTATGATGCTGCATTGTTATGCTACGGCAATAAACGGCAATAAAGGAGATGAGTGGATAGGAAATTATGATCTGACAGAATTAAAATTGGCAAACTTAACGTATGGATGAAATTAGGAACAAGCTAAAGTAATGTTCTAGAAAGGTGATTAATTCCATGGTTGGTGAGCTTCCAAGCTACCACCAGTTTTGGTTACGTACTTAAGATTGTCCAACCACTGCAAAATGAAAAAGAAATAAAAGGGGCGAGACAAAATCGCGTTTGGACTGAAGAAATTAAGTGCTACTTTTTGGTTTAAAAAAGGAATAAAAGGATTCGAAACAAAAAAATGATAATTCTCATAATTAAATTCAAAATATTGATTACTTACTAATTTGGATATTGAAAAACTGTAGAGAAACCATAAATCATATTTTCAATGTCAAGAAAAAAGTAGTTCGGATTTCCAAATAATGGTAATGGTAGGTTCTTTAGACAGACAATGTAATGAATTTGACAAGGCACTACATCCAACATTTAGTATAATGGGTTAGAGAGAATCTCCAACTTCTTACTAACCATCTACACACTTCAATTCCTAATAATTCTCCAGCCTCCTTGTAACTATCGAAACCAACAACAACAAATAACAACCAAGTATAATTTCATTAGTGGAGTCTGGGGAGGGTAGTGTGTACGCAGACCTTACCCCTACCATGGAGTAGAGAGACTGATTCCGATAGACCCTCGGCTCCCTCCCTCCAAGAACTCCCCACCTTGCTCTTGGGGTGACTCGAACTCACAACCTCTTGGTTGGAAGTGGAGGGTGCTTACCACTAGAGCCACCTACTCTTGTAAGTATTGAATCTATGTCTATCAATCCACCGGCTACCAATACATATTCGCCTGATATGAGTTCAATGAATATTGACGATCCAATCATTACACACCAAAATCCTTCATTTATGCAAATACTATTAAATAACCACACTATGTCTTTATCCCCCATCTCTACTATCCAATACTATCTTGACATGTCTGTTGAAGTAATAGAGGATCCAGCTCCAGAAAACTTTATTCCTCTATCCAGTGATGACAAATCCAAACTTTATTCTCCTTGGAAATACTCAATTATAGTTAAGGTGTTT
>AWOL01S0367236.1:0-12042 GCA_000715115.1 Nicotiana otophora
AAAAGAAATTAAAAAGTTGAAAAAAGGAAAGGATTGCATACCATGACTCTTGGTTTTCTAGTCAGCTACATTAGATATGGCTTTCTAAGATCTTGATTTCATTGTGGAATTGGCTAAGATCTTGCCAACCCACTCCCAGTCTCGAGGAATGCCTCTAGAACTAAGTTTCCAGGAAATAAAATAAGCAAATTGAAACGAAGAAAGAAACTTATTGCATAGGATAAAATATGTTATGCAATGTGGTCGTCCAAAAGAAGGACACGTGGAACCTAAAGCGAGGGATAGCTAAAACCGAAGGCAATTGTCCCGCCTGTCATTTGAAAGAATATTGCTCATAACGACGTAATAAATACCCTCCGCCCGGTAGCATTTAATGGAGAATATTTCACAGCATTTAGTGCGCTGTCTGTTACAGAGAATTTGTCATTTATGCTCACCGTTACACCTTCTTCAATGGCCCTCATAATTGACATTAAAGAAGGGCATGATCCTAGGACCTTGTTCCCTAGGTACAACTATAAATAGTGAGATCTGTTATCATTGTAAGGGACACGACTTTTCTGGCAAACTTACGTTATAATCGATTAAAAGCTTACAATTTTACTTTCTTGTTCCTTGGTTTCATCACTGTTATGCCCGGAAACTCTGCCCCCAAATTACTGTTTTTCGTGATTTTATCTTCATTTCAAGGCTAAGTATTGCACATTTCTTTAATTATTTCATTATTTTCGGATCCAATTGATTCACTTGTCTAGAAACCACGTATAAATTCAACTGTACCATTTTAAGGATAAATAGTTTGGCGCCCACCGTGGGCCTAGATAGCCGTGTAATTAAGTTGATCCTTGCCTTTTTTACTAACGTGTTTTGATTATTTATCTTAGCAAAAAATCATAAGAAATGACAGATAGTGGTGTTAACAACACACAAAATCCTGAGGTTCAAGTAGACCAGCCTCATCTCGAGGATTCGGTCACTGACACCCACAATGAGGGAAACAATACCACGTCGGTCCACAACAGGCGGTACCCACGACATGTTTGGGAGGCAACTCCCGATGATGCTGAAGAAGAGCATGTTGTTGATGCGGTAAGGGTCCTACAAGAACAACACGTAATCATTCTAGGACACCTCATACGGCAGGATAAGGTTATGACAGAGTTGAAGCAGGCGTTCTTGGGGGCTTCAAATTACGCGAATAGACAAGGTCCAGTTCCTCCCGGTGCTCCCGTGAATCAAACAACGCAGAGGGTTGACAACAAAACCCCAAAGGGCAAGGTTGGCTCCAATGGGGTTGGGGAGAGCGGATTCGGCCCCAATAACGAAAATGATCCCTTCAAGAATGAACTCTTACGATTTATAAGGGAAGTGAACGCCCGCATAGACCAAATCCCGGGAGCACCACCGGTGCTAAAAGGTCCGGACTCAAATAAGTATACTCAGTTGCCGTACAAACCAAGCGCGACACCAGAATTAATCCCAAAGCGGTTTTAAATGCCCGGCGTGCCAAAGTATGATGAAACTTCAAACCCTATGAACGTATTACCACATATACAACTGCAGTGAATGGGGGTGATTTACCTACTCACGAGATTGAATCTGTCTTGATGAAGAAATTTGGAGAGACTCTCACGAGGGGAGCCTTGACGTGGTATTCATTGTTACCTGAGCATTCCATAGATTCCTTTGAGATGCTCGTGGATTATTTTATTAAGGCTCATGCCGGGGCCAAAAAGGTGCATGCTCAAAAGACCGACATATTTAGAATTGCACAAGGAGAATCCGAGTTGCTGCGAGAGTTTGTTACCCGGTACCAAAAGGAGAGAATGTTGCTCCTAGTTATTTCGGATTAATGGGCGACTGAAGCATTCACCGAGGGTCTGAATCCGAGAAATTTAGACGCTTCCCCAAAACTGAAGGAAAACTTGCTTGAGTTTCAAGCAACGACTTGGGCAGATGTCCATAACCGGTACAAGTCAAAGATAAGGATCGAAGATGATCAGGTTGGCTTCTCGTCGTCGACGAAAGGACGAAAAAAGAATAGAGAAAAATCAAAAGACAATTTCGACACAGACATATGGTCTTCAAGGGGCCTATTTTTGCCCTACGAAGACTGAAGGTCGCGACAGAGGCTTCCGATCAGCGGACAAGTTCGCCACCGACAGAAGGACTGATCGCGGTCGGAACAATAGATCATTGCTGGACAAAGAAGCGTCAGATATGCGAGATCCTTCCTACCCAGGCTGTTAGAATACAATTTCAACGTCAGTGTAGTAGAGTTGGTGTCAGCTATGAGAAACATCAAAGAAGCACGGTTCCCGAAACTGATGAGATCTGATCCGAGCTAGAGGGATCCCAACATGTGGTGTGAATACCACTGGACGAATGGCCACCGTACTATAGACTGCTGACAGCTTTGGGAAGAAGTGGCGACACTGTTGAAGAATGGGCATCCCAGAGAATTCTTAAGTGACCGGGCCAAGAACAATTACGGTCGCAACCGGGATAATGTGGAACCCTCAAAAACAGAAGAAGATCCTTCGCGCCAGACGATCAACATGATCTTCGGGGGGAATAAAATCAACGGGGTCACCTTCTCGGCAGCAAAAAAGACAAAAGTATCAATAACCCATAGCAAGAAACTCCGGGAAGTTGCTGAAGATGACATCACTTTCACAGAGGAAGATGCAGACAGATTGTTGCTACCGCACAACGATGCATTGGTAGTTTCTTTAAATATGCTAGACTTTAAAATCAAACGTTTTCTAGTGGATCCAGGAAATTTAGCCAATATCAAATAATGAGAGTATTGGGCAAGCTACACTCACCAGAAGCATCATTCCGGCCATAAAACTCCTCGTCGAATTCAACCTTGCGAGCGTGACAATCCGAGGAGAGATTTTGTTGCTCACGAACATTGAAGGGGTGATGAAAATGACTCTTTTTGAAGTGGTGGATGGTGACATGGGATACAATATTATTCTGGGAAGACCTTGGTTGCACGAGATGAGAGTTGTACCATTAACATATCAGTAGTTACTGAAATTTCCAACACATGAAGGAATTAAACAGATAAGGGGCGACCAACCAGCGGCAAAGGAGATGAATGCGATTTCAATCTCCAGTAGCAAAAGGAAGGAACACGTGACATAGCAACTACAGGAACCGATGCCGCTCCCGAATAGAATGAAGTTAGCCCGAGGGTAGAAGCGTCAGAATCTTATCAATTACCAAGGTATTTCTAGGTACCATAAGAGACGGATGCAACAAAATCCACGGGGGAAGATCTCGAGCAAGTTGCATTGTTTGAAGAGTTCTTAGAAAGGAAATTCCACATGGGAACAGGACAGTACCCCGAGCTCAGGTCTGGCTTTATTGAATTTCTTAAATTTAGTGCCGATTGTTTTGCTTGGTCACATACGGACATGACAGGTATCCCAACGGGGGTGGCCGTACACAATATAAGTTTGGATCCCAACATCCCTCCGGTAAGACAAAAGAAATGCCCTATTACGAAGGCCATGAATAAATTTGTCAAAGAAGCGGTAACTCACTTTCTCGATATCAGTTCGATCCGAGAGGTAAAGTATCCAGATTGGCTAGCATATATGTAGATTATAAGGACTTGAATAAGGTGTGCCAAAAGACTCGTTCCCACTGCCAAACATCATTCAAATGATTGATGTGACGGCCGGTCACGAGTTAATAAGTTTCCTCGATGCTTATTTCAGGTACAACCAAATTAAGATGAGCCCGAAGGATCAAGAAAAGACTTCGTTTATAACATATTTCGGCACATATTGCTATAATGTGATGCCCTTCGGGTTGAAGAATGCTGGAGCCACTTATCAGAGGCTTGTAAACAAGATGTTTGAAAAACAAATAGGGAAGACTATGGAAGTTTATATAGACAATACGCTCGTTGAGTCTTTGAATGCAGGTGATCACCTTAAATATCTACAAGAAACTTTGACATCCTAAGGAAGCATAACATGAAGCTTAACCCCGAGAAGTGTGCGTTCGGGGTCAGCTCCGGTAAGTTCCTAGGATTTCTGGTATCGCAAAGAGGGATTGAGGTAAATCCTGATAAGATCAAGGCCATCGAAGACATCTCAGACCAGTTGTCAAGCGTGAAAGAAGTCCAAAGGCTCACGGGGAGATTGGACGCTTTGAGCAGATTCATTTCTCAGTCATCCGAGAAATGCAATTGTTTCTTCGCACTGCTCAAAAAGAAAAACAACTTCAAATGGACTTCAGAATGACAGCAGACTTTGAGAGATTTGAAAAGGTACTTGTCAAGCCCTCCATTACTTTCGAAACCAAAGGAAGGTGAGACATTGTTGGTATACCTCACAGTCTCGGAAGTAGCGGTAAGTGCAGTTTTTGTCCGAGAGGGCGAAGGTACGTAATCTCCCATTTATTACGTTAGTAAAATTTTAACAGGAGTAGAAAATTGCTACCCACACTTGGATAAGCCGGCCTTAGCTCTCATAGTAGCTGCTCGGAAGCTGTGGTGACCACATTTCCCAAGCGGAATATCCTTCACAAACCCCAACTCTCGGGTAGGCTAGCCAAATGGGCCATCGAAATGAGTGAATTCGACATAGAATATAAACTAAGGACTGCGATTAAGTCATAAGTCTTGGCTGACTTTGTGGCCAATTTCAGTCCAGGATTGCTGCCTCTAGCAACCAAAGAGGCAGTGATGGTGTCAGAATCGACATCGAAGTTTGGACCTTATTTACGGACGGAGCCTCCAACGTAAAAGGGTCCGGGCTTGGCATAGTATTAACCATGCCTTCGAAAGAAACCCTAAGGCAAGCCATCAGAACGGTCCCTTTAACTCACAATGAAGCAGAGTATGAGGCTTTGATTGCAGGACTCGAACTGGCCCGGGGAATAGATTCGGAGGTCATAGAAATTAAGTGCGACTCACAGCTGGTGGTAAATCAAGTCTATGAGATCTTCGAAACCAAAAAAGAGTGCATGCAAGAATACGTGGTGAAGGTCCAGGCTCTGCTGGCTCGATTTCGGGAGTGGTCGATTACTCACATCCCGAGGGAAGAAAATGCAAAAGCGGATGTACTGGCTAATCTCGGCTAATTGATGGAAATGAAGGGATCAGAGTCCGGGATGGTAGTACAACTGATGCACCCGGTCCTGGATGAAGATATCTATTATTAGGTAAATACTACTAATTTGGTCTGGGACTGGAGGAATGAGATCATCGATTGTCTCGAGCATGGGGAATTGACCGAAGATTCCAAGGCATCTCGGGCACTGCGTGTCAAAGTAGCATGGTATAGCTTTAATGGAGGACAATTGTACAAAAAATATTTCCAAGGCCCGCTGGCCCGATGTTTGGGAGCATCCGAAGCAAATTATATGCGAGAGGTCCACAAAGGGATATGCGGAAACTATTCGAGCACAGATTTCTTAATGTTAAAACTGGTAAGGATGGGATAGTACTGGCCCCGCATGGAACAAGGCGCCAAAGCTTTCGTACAAAAATGCGATAAGTGCCAACGCCACGCACCGCTAGTACATCAGCTGGTGGAACCACTACATTCGATCCTGTCTCAATGTCCATTCATGAAGTGGGGGATGGACATCGTCGGACCGCTGCCGTCGACTCCCGGTAAGATAAGATTTATTTTGATTTTAACTGATTATTTTTCTAAGTGGGTGAAAACACGTCCTTATCAGAAGATCGGCAAACGCGAAGTGCTGGATTTCTTATGGAAAAACATAATCTGCAGGTTCGGAATACCAAAAGAGATAGCATGCGACAATGGGACACAATTTATCGGTGCAAAGATTACAAAGTTCGTTGAAGATTTGAAAATAAAGAGGATCATATCTTCACCCTATCATCTGAGCGCAAATGGTCAAGCAGAGTCAACAAACAAAGTGATTATACAAAACCTCAAGAAAAGGTTGGAAGCGGATAAAGGTAAATGGCTTGAGGAACTACCCGGAGTTTTATGGGCATACCGAACGACGGCTAAATCGAGCACGGGGGAAACTCCCTTTTCCCTTGTGTACAGAGCAGAAGCCTTAATTCTAGTGGAAGTAAGGGAGCCTACCTTAAGATATTTCCAGGCAAGTGAAGAAGCTAATAATGAAGTGATGCTGGTCAACTTGGAGTTACTCGATGAGCGCATGGACTTGGCACATATAAGGATGGCGACACAAAAGTAGAGAATGAAAAGATATTACAATCGAATATCCAACCTCCGTTACTTTAAAGTGGGAGATTTGGTTTTAAGGAAAGTAACTTAAAACACATGGGAACGCAAAGCAGAGAAGTTAGGCCCAACTTGGGAAGGACCCTACCGGGTTTTAGCTGTCATTGGGAAAGGTTCGTACGAGTTAGAGAATCAGAATGGAGAAAAGTTGCCAAGCAATTGGAATGTGACACACCTCAAGAGATATTATTACTGACAAACATCATTTGTACTGGAAGTATGCGCTGCACTCTTTTTCCATTCATTCAGTTTTTGTCCCAATTGGATTTTTTGGCAAGGTTTTTAACGTAGCAGCAAGAAAGCATACTACGAAGAAAGTTTCAACGACAACAATAAAACCTTTAATAGAAAGGCACACAAGTGAAGAACCACTCCGGGGCAGTTAGATAATCTTTGGCTCTATAGCAAAATTCCCATCGGAAAAATAAGTTTGCTATAAAGCAAAGGTTACCTGATCGTTCACAAGTGCAAACCACTAGAGGATTGTTAGATAGTCTTTCGCTCGATAGCATAAATTCTGAAGGGGAAGCAAAGTTTGTTACCGAGTGGAAGATTTTCTAGCAATTCATTAGTGGGATCCTCGAAGGTGCAAGATTTCCAGTGTTCTAATTCATATTCTTTGAATTTGAACATCGGANNNGGGGGGGGGGGGATATGAGGGTGCAACAATAATGACTGCCACATCGACCGAAAGACAAAATTGGGGAACATAATTATGTCATCGGGATCGAGGACTGTGCGACCATCCCCTTAGAAACAAGTTGTACAAATTAGCCACAAGAAATGACAATTTCTCTCTAACATAACGAATGCTTATGTGCTTTTTGAAAACGGAAGAATAAAATAAAGTCTTTTTATTTTTTTATCTTATTTCTTGTCTGATCGATGAGTTGATTTTATCATTTGAAAGTTTAAAAAGTACTTCAAATGCTAGTGTCATAATGAACAGGAGACGTCCTTTTCAAGAGCACCGTAAACATAAGAGCGCCCTCTCTTATGAAAACCCTCATGTTAAAGGGTTGGTTTCGGTTGAACATATGCCCAGAATCAAAATGCTTGCTGGGAATAATACACCCAAGGCTTCACATAATAAGACGCAAATAGTAAAACTTGCGCAAAACTCTTAAGCAAAAAGAAGAGAATGCAAAGGTTAAAACTTGTGTAAATGTTCAAACGAAAGAAAGACTCAAACAATACTTGAGCAAAAGAATGTTTTTATTTACAATGACGTGTCAAAATGGCACGAATACAAAAATTGGAAAAAGAAATCAGAAGCTAAATTGTTGCATCTCCGGAACCCGGAGGAAGAGAAGTGTTCGCGCCCCAAGGAGAAGTGGGTAGATCCGCAAATGGCTCAATATTTTGACCCTCGTCAGTTTGGCCTTCATCATCTTCGCCTTCTATTTCCAAAGTTTCAAAACCGGAAGCATCAGGCTCTACCGGGAGACCAGTTTTAGCAGCTAACTGAAGCTCACGTTCCTTAGCAATTTCGGCATCAAAGTCAATGATACTAGTTTGGCCTCTTCTAAGGTTTTTCTCCTCATGCTGTACATAACGTAAGTTTTCTCAACAACAAGGGAACCCGTTCGACGCTTACGTTCTTCTTTGAGTTGGGTTACCTCGGTAGAAAGGTTTTCCTAGGCGGATCTAATGGATATGTGGCTAACATCAAGGTCACAGATAATTTAGCTAAAGATCCTATTATGCTCGATAGTTTTCCTATACTTCTCCTCCAACTGGGCATGTTTCACCCCCGCAACAGCAAGCTCTTCAGTTTTGGAGTTCAAGGCTGCCTATAAGTTGGTCAATCTTTCAGCGGTGGCAGCCTCGCGGTCGGTTGCAACAAGAACGACATTATGGACTTCAACCCATTTGGCCCTGGCTTCGTCAGATTTAACCCTCAGCGGGCCAATCTCTTGGCTAAGGGTTACCACTTCTTGCTCGCTTTGCTTCAAACGAGTCTCCAATACAATGGCCTCAACAACTTTGGCTTCCAATTCTGAGACGCGAGCGGCAATTTGCTCCCGCTAGGCCAAAAGTTGATCCCGTGCGGGGGTAAGTTCTTCCTTTTCCTGAATCAACATTCGGAGACCCTCGGAAGCAAGAAAGTTGGCCTACAAAGCAAGAAAGGCAACTTAGGATATTTTCAGGAAAAAGCAAAAGAAATAACAAAAGAAGTAAAGAATGTACCGCTGCGGCGTTGTGCGTGGCATTGTTCAAAAAGCACTCTCCCGAGAGAGCCCGTATCTTTTCCCATTCTTTTTTTGAAGCCAAAAGATTCAGATAGTTAGCAAGTTCCACCGATCGGGATATCAAATTTCATCCGGTGGAGACCGAGAGAGTAAAGCTCCTCCTCCTATGCGGATTTTCTGAGGGGGGAGCATAGTTTTGCCCCAAATTCCCATGAATTGGGGACTGGGGGAGAAGGACACCCTCTTCTCGGGCAGATGCGACCGGTGGAGATAATATAGCAGTTGCTGGGGGAAGAGTTAATGAAGGTGAAAATGATGTAGCAGTTGCTAGTGTTAGTGAAGATTGAGATGAAGCCGATGGAGTTGAAGGGTGAGAAGCAGCTGGGACAAACGCAGTGCTAGTTGTTGCTTGCTCGTCAGCCGAGGACAGAAGGGACCCGGTACTTAGCCCCAAAATACCGGGCGAAGTGACTGGGACACAGAAGTGGGAGTTGGCATTTTCCACCATTTCATACTCCCCCTAGAGCGCCGAGACATCATCGTCGGCTACTGTAACTAACTCAACGGATTGAGCGGTTTGTTGAGTTGAGGAAGGCCATCATCCTTTATGTAGAGAATCTCCTTCTTCGCTAGCTTCTCCATCATCGTCAATCATCACGGTATCAATGGCCGGCCCGGTGGAGGGCTCGTCACCATGACTTTCGGAGACGACTCAGGGCATCATTCTTTGCCCTCTTATTTTTCCCTCCTGTCGCAAAGGAACGCCTTCTTTTTGGTTGCTTGTTCTCTGGCCGGGGACTCCGAGAAGAAGCACCTGCACCAGAGGCAGGTCCGGAGATGTCTGTCTGTGAAAAAGCTTTTTGCAGCAGTCTTGCCACATCAGCAGGATCAACCAAAATGTCCTCCTCGGGGAGAACAACTGAGCCTTGGGGTTGACCTAAATTCAACAGAAGGAAGGAGTCAGATAATTTTCTGATAAGAAAAGGTAAGGACATAACGAGTTAAACTTACCATAATTTTTGGCATTCCACCCATATTTCAGGGATAGATCTTTCCACGGGCGGGTTTCGGGCGCGGTAACGTCCAAAATATTCTGAACTCATTGGTTCAGGCCCTCAACCCTAGGGGGAACCCACTGAGCCGTTGAGGCAGGAAATAGAAGGAGAGTTAATAATGAGTGCGGTTCTACAGTTCTGGGAAGGAAGAAGTCGAAGCCGGAATAATGTCACTAGTGGCAACTAAAACAAACCGTTCCTTCTACCTACGGTCGTTATCATCATCCATGCTAGGCAGCAGTGCATGATGGCCCCACTTGTTGAAGTTGATAACCCCCCCACGGAAGATCTCGGGTGAATAAAGGTTCATCGCATGAGCTAAAATTAGCTCCTCTCCCGTTTCCTGGCACATGCGCCGAAGGCAAGCAATCGTCCTCCATACGGAGTAACTCACTTGTGCCAAACACACTTGATAGCGGAGGCAAAACACTTCAATAACAGAGTCAAGATTTCCACTCATAGAAAATATCCCCAAAGTGAAGGGATACGTATATAAGTACGTAAAACCCTTCTTGGGTAAGGTTACCCGCTCCGCCAGGTCGGGAGCGAAAATGGCTAGGTCCTAGGAACGACAGTCTTCCTTCACAGTAGGAATGCTAGAAGGACAGATGGAAGAAGTATATCTGCTAACAACCCATGGACGAGGGCTAACAGAAGGAAATTTCTCTTCGAAGTCTTTTGTTGTAACAAGACTTCTGGGGATGATGGTGCCCACTGTTGGAGGAGTAGAGTCCTCGGCTTTGTTCTTTGAAGAACTGGTATTCTTTGAAGAAGAAACCATTATATGGAAGAAGAAAAAGCTTTTCCGTTTGAAGAGAGTTAAAGAAATGCTGAAAAATAGGATGCAAGTTGAATAAAAAGAGTTTTAGAGAGTTTGGAGAGTTACGGAGTGTGAATGAAAGAGGTTGATGCGTATAAGTAACGGTTTAGGCGGCTAAATTCATGGCCCTAATTACCTCGATAACCGGCAAAAGTTATACTGAATTGTGGGATGACGCGTGTTCGAGACATTAAATGCTAAGAGACGTATGACTAGTCAACTGTCAGAAGCTTTTCAGAAGGAATCATAGTAATTACCGCCAAAAAGAGTGCTTCTACCAACTTTTTGGTGACACAAAGTTGTGTCACCGGAAAGCAAGGGGACTATCTGTATAGGCTAAAATATGCTATGCCACGTGGCCATCCAAAAGAAGGACACGTGGAACCTAAGGCGGGGGATAGCTAAAATCGAAGGAAATTGTCCCGTCTGTCACCCGAAAGAATAACGCTCATAAAGACGCAATAAATACCCTCTGTCTGGTAGAATTTAATGAAGAATATTTCACAGTATTTAGGATATGTTTGGTATGAAGGAAAATATTTTCCAAAAAATATTTTTCAATTTTCCCGAATACTGAAAAATGAATAAGATTACTACTTGTTTTCCAAAAAAATATTTTCTTTCCACGGAAAATATTTTCCGTTATACCAAACACACCCTTAGTGCGCTGCCCGTTACAGAGAATTTGTCATTTATGCTCACCGTTACACCTTCTTCAATGGCCCTCATAATTGACATTGAAGAAGGGCATGATCCTAGGACCTTGTTCTCTAGGTACAGCTATAAATATTGAGCTCTGTTATCATTGTAAGGGACACGACTTTTCTAGCAAACTTACGCTATAATCGATTAAAAGCTTATAATTTTACTTTCTTGTTCCTTTATTTCATCACTGTTGTGTCCAGAAGCTCTGCCCGAATTACTGATTTTCGTGATTTTATCTTCATTTCAAGGCTAAGTATTGCGCATTTCTTTAATTATTTCATTATTTCAGGATCAAACTAAATCACTTGTCTAGAAATCACATAAAAATTCAACTATACCATTTTACGGGTAAAGACTTATGCTTGTCATTTCAAGTTTCCAGGAAAGGATGGAGAGTATCCGAATAAACTAGGCTCTGGTTGGACATCAACAAATCTTTCATACCATACCCCGTCATATTCATCTTCAGTATCAGAGATAAGAGATTGTTTGCTTCATGAGGCAATTGTGAATATACCCCACCTTAATAGAGTTATGGGGAGAACAAATGTAAGAAATGGTTAAGAGTGAACTCTTCTCCGACCTTCAAAAGATAAGAACCCAAGGCATGCGGCTAATATCTACACCCTCATACCCACCTAGGCCAAAAAAATATTGTATCTCCAGCATAAAGCTTCAATTAATGAAAAATAGACGACTGAGATTAATAATTGCAAATGAGAACAAAGTAACGTGGAAATAAAATAAGTAAAGAGATTCTTATTCATAGTTCTCTTAAGAAAATTTATAGTTGATCGCAGTGGCATATCCAGGTTGAAGGATATGGGTTCACGTGAACCCATACTCCTCTCCCTAAATCATGTATAACAATGTTATATTTCTTCAAAATTACTTAAATATATGTGTGTGAACCCATGCTCAAAGGCTCTTATGGTGCAATTATTATTGGGTGCACCTTTACAAGTAAATTGGCGATTCAAATCCCACTCTGAACGGTCTTGTTTTCGGCACGGAGTATATAT
>AWOL01S0367335.1:10960-34986 GCA_000715115.1 Nicotiana otophora
CCCACACCCCCAAAAAAAAGAAAAGTACCATGCATCATTTTCTTTCTTTTATCACAAGGATAAACATTAAAGCGATGATAGTGAACACTGCAGACAACAGCTCGTATTCAAAACCTGAACTTATGAATGTAATTAATACTACAACCTTTCTTGCAACAAAACGGCAAAAGCAAAAGGCCAAAGCTAAAGAAGCTCTTTTGCAGTACATAAACTACAAGTAGAAACTAATTAAGCAAGCCCTGCAAACAGAAGTTCGCATACAATGAAGTGTAAAGAAATCAGAAGGCACGCACTGAAAAGGTAACTGTCGTTCTCCGTAGTAATCCTTTACGGGTCGTTTGATACATGGCAAAAGGATAATAATCTCAAGATAAAGTTTGAGATTAATTGTATCTTGTGTTTGGTTTAGGGTATTAACTAATCCCAGAATAACTTTTATACTAAAATGGTGGGATTAGTTATCTCATGTAGAAGGCGGGATAACTAATCCCATGGGATATCCCATCATTGTACTGTATTTTTTGGTTGGGAAACAAGTTATTCCAAGATTAATTATCTCAGGGTCAGTTATCCCGTCCTTCCAAAGGGATAAAATAATACTACAATTCCGAGATAATTAATCCCGAGATAAATTATACTGCAATTTTATCTCAACCAAACATGGGATAAGCTCATATCAAATTTAATCCTGCAATTAATTATCCGTCGTCCCAAAACGAGCTTTATGCCTTGCCCATTTATACTGATAGATGGACTTCCGTTTTCTTGTTTGTAATTTGTAAGCATTTTTTTCAACCATATTATGTGACATTCAAAAAACAGAATATATGGGAGAGAACCCTTATGCGTTTATCTATTGACCATTCTTTCTATATTAGTTTAGCTTCATCTTTAACTAATTGATATTACTACCAACATATACTTTTTTGTCTATTCCTTTCTTATGATTCTTTCAGTATAATAATGAGGCTGAAACAGGCCGTGAGAAGTAATTAGTACCTACAGTTGGGACCAGACGCCCTCATCCTGCAAATCCTGGCACGTGAGGGGCAGCACTTCTCTTCTCCCTCTCTCTCTGCAGCTCAACCCTCAATTTAAACAATTCCAAATTCTCAAAATACAACTAGAAAACCACAAATCTCTCAAAAAACACATAGCTAGCTAGGGTTCTTGTTTGATAGGAAGGTATTATGAACAAACTTTTCTCGCTTCAATCTTACTATTTTATAAATCTGCTACAGAAACTAGTGTTTGCTGTTTCGCTTGCATATCTCTGACTCTCTGTGGTTTGTATGTATATATATAGACGTGAAGGGTCATCAGTTAAGGTTCTTCCTTGTGATGCTAGATTTTTATTTTCAAGAAAAGAAACCATCTTGTTGTTTTCTCGAAAATGAAAAATGGAGTCCTAGGAATCTAGTCACGTTTAATTTGAAATCGTAACCATTTTCTAGTGTTTATTCTCTTTGCAAACTACAAACTCTAAAAAAACAAAAACAAAAAGATCTAATCTTACAACTTCTTGTTTTCAGTCTTGCTTTGATATGAATATGAACTCATGAATTAGTGATCTGTTAATTTACATACGTACAGCTTTTCTTATTTTATCATTTAGTGAAAACCACACTATGTGGAGTTGTTTCACCAGCAGGTATAAATTAAGTGACATAGGAAAGGGTTTAAAAATTTCTTTTTCCACATTGACAATGGAATTTATAAGCATATGCTCCTTAGCTACCTCAAAACTAAGAAAGATTTCTTTCATCAATAATTCATCTCAAAGGCGTCTGACTTGGTCTGTTCAAGATTGAAGAACAAACTGAAGGAGTAACTTACGTCTTTAGCCTTTTCTTATGTATCTGAAAATAGTTTCTCTCAATATTTTTGCAAACTTTTCTTATACTCTTGTTATGTTTTCCATGATTTTACAACACTTAAAAGTAGTAGTACTATTTTGTTAAGCTGATTGGTAATTAACTTTGCATGGCAGATGAAGTACAAGAAGGCATGTGATTTGTTTCAAGAATTACTCAAATCAAATGGAGTTACTAGGCGTTTATTTGGACTAGATGTGGGAACCAAATACATTGGTGTTGCTGTTTCCGACGAATAAAACAGATTTGCTTTGCCTCTGAGGTAATTTGTTATTCTCGTGTTGTTATTCCCTTTATTTCTTGAAAATGTTCAAAGTTAAGAAGATATACACAGTTTTATTATAGAGTACTTATCATTTAATTCAAAGAAATGACAATGAGTGTTGGCTACATTCATCAGCTTTCTCAGCCACAACGCAACTACCTCAATGAAAGCTGCTTTTTCCCGCAAGCACGTAAGCCTTATCATCTTGCAAAGACACTTCAAGTTAAATTTGTTTTCATTATTTGCCTAAAAAGGGCTTGTTATATTGTGGCTCAATAATAATTCTTGTTTTTTTTTTTTGTTGGTCCTCTCTTTTTTGCAGATCTATAAATATTCTTTGGGGGAGTATCATTCTGGGACACCCTTTTGATAGACTAGGAAGAAAGAGCCAAGATGTATATATGTATTCACTTTTTACATGATTAGTTTACTTATATTAGTTATTAATCACATGGTTCTAACTTGATCGAGCATTTCTTTTATTTGCCAGGCTATACATATTCGGCTTCGTTGCTTTAAAGAACTGAAAGATTTACACTTCACATACTGGAACAACAATTTTACAATGAAGGTGTCACAATCCAATTTAGCATCGTGACCGACGCTTAGGAGCAAGTGCTCCCAAATAAGTCTTATCTGTATTTTACAGAAAAAAACGGACAAAACTTCCCCTATTTTTGGACTATCCAAAAATTTTCGTGTCTCATAAACAAGTAACAACCAACCAATATTCATCTAAATCAGTCACAATCTTCATCAACTAACCACAAACGGGTTTTCACCAATATTACCAACCTCCTCAACATAATAAAACCAAAACCAACTCTAAAAATACGGAAAGAAAGTGTAATACTAGTAACTAGTCCATATCAACTTTAAGTGTGGGGTGAAGAGACTATTTGGGTGTTCCTATGCTATTTTAGTTATGTTATTTTGTGTGTTGAAAAAAAACACTAGGTAAAAATAATCCCTCTTGGTTTTTCTTATTGCCACGGTTCTTTTCCAAGAGATGACTCTTTGAACCGGGTAGTAGTTGTTTTTAAGTAGAATAAATTTTGGACTTTTCCCGATGATGGACTTCCTAGACAGTTTTCTTGAGGGTTTAAAGTCCAAAGAAAAATACAAAAAGATTTTCGTTATTTTTTTCTTTTTAAATTGATAATGGAATGGGAAGAAGCTTGAGTAATTTGTGCTTTTGACAAGTTTTATATCGGGGTTTAGGTTCAGAGCATTTGAACTGAGTACTTTCTTTATGGTCTTTGTAATTACATGTCTTGAAAATATATGTGACTTATTTTGACACCGAGGCTCATCTTTTGACTCTTGTAATTAATTTCCGTGTGCTTCAATTCTATGATGATTGTGCTAGTTTCTTTAACTCGAGAGTCAGGTCCAAGCCGTCCTGAGTGAGTCATGTGCATTATATGAGGTGAGATTTTGGTGTACTTTGTGCCATCATTTCTAGTCTAGAACTTGCCTCCTGAGTGAGTCAAAGCGAAATTATTAAGTCTTGTAAGTTTGAAAATTGATATAGGCTTTCTTTGATTGACCATTTAGCCTATTTATCTACCAGTGCTGATATTATTCATAGTCACCCCTTTTGAGCCTGTAGACCTTTTATTTGGCAACCACATAATAAGCCGAACCACCTTTGTTCTTAATCAAATCTTGTTAAACATTTATCTCCGAAAGCACTTAAGTAGCTAGAAGAGTAAAGAAAGAGATTGGGTAGCTTTTGAGTGAAACCACAGAAAGGCCGACAAGGTGCACTTGTGTATAAACATAAAAAAGGTACTAGCCGAAAATACCAAATTAAGGAGAGTGTGAAAAGGAAAAAAAGAGAAAGGAGAAGAAAAATAAAAGAGCAAAAAAAAATTAATAACACCTCCCATATCTCTGTCTTGGCTAGTAAATATCTATATGTTGATGTGCTTAATGAAGAAGGGCCAAAATGTGTATGGTTTCATGGCAGGATAATGAAGTGGTCATGACAAGAATGTGCTTAAAAGTGAAGTGTAGTGTATTGAAGTGCTTATGAGGATTAGTCACTATTTTCTCAAATATATCATACCCGTCATTTACCCACATTACAACCTATAAAGTCCTACTTGATCCTACACTTTGCAAGCTTAGATTAGTAGAGACTTACACTTCGGGCAAGCCTATGGTACGAACTTGGGTGGAATAAGAGCTTCTTTGTGAGAATGAGCGAATTCTTCCGATTTGAGAGCCCTTAAAATATAATTGAACTTATATTGAGTGTGTGGACTACTTTCTCTATGGTTTGTTGGTGAGGGCACGTGACTTGCAAATGATTGGTAGAGACCTTGATTTTTGAGTTGGTACAAGGAGCGAGTCATAGTGTGCAATGCATTGGAGTCAAGTTTTGAGGCGAGGATGTTAGAAAGAGTCACATGAATATTTTAAATAATCTTGGCATGAGTTTAAAACTTGAGTAAATGTATAAAGAGTGCATATGCTGGGTTCTAAGCGTTGATATAAACTATTGTCATTGCTTTGATGCTTGAATATGTTTTGAAAAGTATTTTTTGCCTATGCGCTCAATTTTAAGTTGCTCGAGGACGAGCAAGAGTTTAAGTGTGGGGTGGTTATAAATGATGAAAAGTGCATATTTTCGGTGTGTTTGTGTATTATTTCTTGTGTGAGTTGCGGGAGTTCACACCGCTTTTGAAGTAAAAATAAGCTCATTACGTATTTCTTACGTGTAGGAACAAACTTATGCGAAAAAGGATCAAATAGGAGAAAAATTAGTGAAAAAATAGCTGAAGAGAAAAGTCTCGGATAACGAAGCGAGCTTCACTTCGCTAGACCGGGACCGGAGCAGAAGAAACCAAAAAAGTTCCGGACAACGAAGTGAGGTTCACTTCGTCAGACCGGGACCGGAGCAGAAGAAACCAGCTTCTTCAATCCGAAATAGGAGAAGAAAAATCCGCCCCATACAAACCCTAGTCACTATAAATACATCCTAAAATGTGCTTTTGAGGGAGAGACACTACTTTGGAGGGAGAGAAGACTTTGGGGAGGCAAGAACATGCTTGGAGCAAGGAGAAGGATTCAACTTCACGTTTTTTCCTCTTTCTTCCTATTTTTTGCATTGTTATGAATTCTAGTGTTGTATTTTTATATACTAGCATGAATAGCTAATTTCCTATCTAGGGTTTTGATGGAACCTTTTGGAGGATGAATTCTTATTACGTTTTTATATAATTGAGCCTTTGAATTTCTCTACTTGTTTAACTGCGTGCTTATTTCAGTGATTGAAGAACTTTCAATTGACTATGTCTATTTAGTATGTATTGCTTGGAAAATGGTACATATTTAGGTAGTTGTTGAACATCATCACTCCTAACGTATGTGAGGAATCAATACGGAGGGTTTAAAGGTGGGATTAGGAATAACGAAATCTTGGTACGATCTTAGTGATCGGTGAATTAGTGGCAACTAGCGTAGTTCGCAAGAATATATCTAGTAAATTGTGGTAATTGCTTGAAAGATAATTATGACACTCGAAGTACTCACGATCGATAGAGAACACTTAGGCGAAATTATAGGAGGCATAGCGGGAAGGATTCCGACAATTGAGAAAATTATAACTCTAGCCTTCTTTATCTTGTCTCCAACTTTATCCTCGTTAGTTGATAATTTTAGGGAACTACTGTCTAGTAATTTTTAGTTAATTAGTTGGAAATAAACATTATAATCTTTATAATTAGAAAATTATTTGGACTTGTATTTCTTAGCAATACTGAACACTTGTAGTTAAGCCTTAGTTCTCTGTGGGGTTCGACTCCGGACTATTAGACCAGATTATATTTGCAACGACCATTTATCCTTTTTAAGACTAGAGTTGGGCGAAGCATAATTGTAAAACTTTTTCAGCGAAAAACTGAAACTTGATGAACTTGGAGAAGTAATTACAACCACATTGTTATATGATAAATATTGAAGATCTTGGACGACTAATTGGTTAACCTAAAGCGAGATACAAGCTGCATGTAAGGAGAATTGTGATTTGTGACATAGAAAACTCTAGATTTGTAAATCGGCACTTAATTAGTGGTAATAAACCTAGTCATTGAGTTGACTTGGGTAAATCTTCCTTAATTTTCATCGTTGGAAACGAATATGGGATTGCTGATGTATACCGTTTTAACATTTGGGGTTTGTTTCGAAGCACGTACTCAAAAATATTTCTTTTCAACCTCTTTTTAAGTAAGGTTCCTTTTGAAAAATATTAGTAGCTAAGTTGGTTAGCTACTAAGTTTTTATTGGTTCCCCACCTTGTAATTCCCTATCCCTTTTTACAAGAAAAAAAATTAAAATTTCTTTCCTTCAGTATTTTAGCATCTTGCTGTTCAATATGGCCGCACAGTTATATTATACTGTTATGTTATTATTTGCACAAATCTGAACAATGATTATGCGAAACAAATAGTGCATAGAAAATTGTACAAAGTTATTGTCAAGGCAAGATACTTTCACTACAGAAAATATTCAAGCCAAATAAATTGTTTCCCAAATAATCTTTTTGGTCTTTGTTGTGCACTTTTAGTTATTCTTAAATTTTTTTAACACATTGAGACCGCTACTACTACTACTATGTTACCATTTTCTTTGAACGCATAATATTGTGCACTATCATTTTTCATCTCTTTTGCCTTTTTGGGTAAAGGAAAAATTTACTAAAGATTGTGGTTATGCAAAAACTAAATTAGGTAACTTCCAATGTGCAATTACAAAGAACAACATCTGTTCGATGTTCATATGGCTGGTGGAGGTGGAGGTCAAGGCTCCAGGAAATTAGAAAAATCGTATAGAAGCATTTTAGCTATCATTAGTACTGTGCTAATAAGGTAGCAGATAAATAGCAGCCTTGAGTCACACCCACAGACAATAAGTCTTACGACCAGTGTGGTCACAGATTTTGTCAAATTAAATTTGGGTTTTATTTGGCAAATACATGTTTGGTCATAGATTTTGCTTACATTTTGGCAAAATCCCAAATCCTAAATTTCAAATCCCAAAACCAGTTCAATAGCTAGTTTTGGGCCAAAATATCACTATTACATTTCTTAAAAATTGCCCCAAACTTTTGTATTTTATAAAAGAGTCCACCATTTATTATTTTGTAATAATGTTGCTACGTCTTCTCGGTCACCTGATAGTGTATCATGTACTTCATTATAAAAATGATAATTTTGTGTCAAATTTATTTATGTTCAGGACTATGGTTTGTGATAATATAATGAATGTTATTGATAATGATATTGTTGGGTATTTGTGATAGTTTTTAGAACTTGTGGGTATAAGTCATGTTTCATGTTTTTCCAAAATAAATTTGGGAAATATGTTTTGAAAACTGATGTCCAAACACATTTTTATCTTCAAACCAAACTTCACCCAAATTTAGATTTTTCAGAACAAATTTGGAAATCTATGGTCAAACGCTAGCTTATTCACTAAGGGGTCGTTTGGTACAGTAGTGGGATAGCACATGGAATTAGTTATCACATTTTCTATTTGGGATAACTAATTCCATCATTTTGGTATAAAAGTTATCTCGAGATTAGCTAATACCCCCAAATCAAATATAAAATTCTGAGAATTATTATCCTTATCCTATCCTATGTATCAAAGGATCCATCCGCAGGTGAGAGGAATTATGCAACTGGACAAATGGGAGATAGCGTCTTTTCGGATTAGACACTTGAAGGCAGCTGAAATCAATAATGACCCGGCCATATATTTAAAAAAAAAAAAAAAAAAAAAAAACAGCACATTGCCGAAAAGAGGAAGAAGAAGAAGAAGATAATATTGTGGTTGAAATGGATGCTAACATGAAATTGCTGTTCTATACATTTTCAGAATTCATAGTTGCAGTGTATTAATTTGATTATATTACTATTTATTCCTAACAATCTTCACTAAAATATATCGTGTATTTGTGCTTGCGCAAGCCATTACGGATTCCACTTTATTTAAGTACCGCTATATTATATCGTGGAGTAACAACTTGTTTGGATGATTATTAGTTATTGTATCGTATTGTATTGTTATCCAAAACAATGTTTGTTTTGATTATTTATTTAAAATTGATTGTATTGTATTGTTAAATTTATTGTTCAGAAACAATAAAAAGTTTCATTTTATGAAACAACTAATTTGGTGTGGGGGGATTGTTTCCTATTTTTCTTTTCAATTATGCCCTTATTTATTACTCCATAATTATATTTTATTCTTTAATTTATTTTTAACTCTAAATCTCCAACATATTGACCTACTTTGTTTTCGTCTATCTTCCGGAATGCTTTTCTTTTCATCCAAATCTCTGTTCTTTTCTTTGTCTCTTTCCATTATTCTATTTTTTTTTTATTTTTCTTTGCTAATGATAGTTAACCTTTTTCTTTTTCTTTAGGTTTTTGCTCTTGTTTTCAAGCTATATAATTGGTGATAAATTGATAGAAGAGGTTTTCTTAAATTATTTTTATGTTTAATTCTTGATAAATTTTAATATTTAATTGAGGGTATTTTAGTAATTTATCAGTTACAGTACAGTACGATACAGTCAAATCAAACAACAAAAATATTATTGAACAACAACAAACGATACAATCGATCCAAAAATTGTATCCATAAAATAATACGGTACAATACAATATATTTTTCTGTATTGTATTGTACAATACAATACCACTTTGTAGGCTTTCACTAGGTATGTTATTGTTGTATACCAACTTATCAAATTCTTGAGCCGGTAATATTATTCTACTTTTATTTTATACCTTTTCATTAAAATTTATCGTTATATTTTTACTTAGGGTCTCTTGAAATTTCGTTTTAGGCCCACAATCTTGTTGAGACGCCTAGGCGTGGGTTTTAAGATGTTATTTTCATTTATACGTACTCAGTAAAAGAATAATGAAAGCAGGAACAAAAAAAGGAAATAATGGAATACTGACTTGAAAAGATTAATTATCAGACAGATAACAATCACATCAATATTCTAAAGATTGAACTCTTGAAAGTTGTAATTTTTTTATTCCATTTACTTCCCACTTCACCTTTTAAGAAAATATAAGTAATAATGTAAGAGTTATTTGATTAATTTATCCTTATTTATTATTCTCCCGCCTCATATTATCAGTTGTGTTTACGAAAAATAGTTGCTCAACTTATTTGACATTTTAGAAGTTTAAGACAAAATTAATTATTTTTTTCCTTTTTTACCCTTAGTAATAATTATCCTTGAAAACTACAAACATTTCAATTATGGATAACTTTGTTTAAATACCAACGAAGATCAAAGATTAAATATTAAGACATAATTAAATGTAAAGTAGTCAAAATCTCATCCTCATTAATTTTTCTTAAGGGGCGTGTATAAGAGAATCACGACAGATAATTTGAGATAGAGAGAGTACTTATCTGTCAATCTTTTAACCTTTTTCTAGAACATTTATTAGAGTAATAAAGGTAAAATAAAAAATAATAATTAATTCTTTCTTGATTTTCTAAATGGTAAGTATTTTGAAAATAACTAGTAGTACATATGCTTTGAACAAAAATGACAAGTCAATATAACCAAAGTCAGTATAAGAAAAGTCAATTTGTTTTGATAAACTTGAAAAACTTTGAAGATGTACAATTTCAGGACTAAAGTATAATATTTGGAACTTAAAGGGTTTTCTCCAAACACATATTCAATTTTTTTCCTTTTCAATTTCCAGTTCTCCAGCTTTAACGCTGAGCAGAATACATACTGCTAAGACTTTTTTCCATTACTGGAAAATTTTCGTGACCCGACACGCACTGCAAAGAAAATCATATTTGTTTCGAAGTAGAAACATAAAAAAACAAAAGGACGAATACGAATTTAAAATTATTCAGATGTTTTTGTTTGTAAAACTAGGGTCCAAAGTCAAAAGGATACTAGTTCCATCTCAGTTAGAAAATTTCTAATTTGGTTCATTTTTAAAAGAAAACTGATCAAATTATTTGTTTGTTATTTTTTTTCCCATGTAAAAGGTGATAATATATCACATTTATAATGGGCATAAGTTATTTTCAAAACCAGGGTGGAGCTAGGAGCGAAAGGGAAACGTTTAGTCAAAAAATTAAATTGCACATATAATGTTAATTACGGGCATAAGTTATTGTCTACTGATTTTTACTCTATCACCTACTTATGTTAATGTCCAAATACTTCCATTGTCAAAAAATGGAGAGTTCTATGATATACAAGAGTAAAAAATGGGCAAAATAAAAAATTGATTGGTCGACTGAAATTAATTGTATTTGCTAGCCAGAAAGTGTGTATATATATAATACACAGTTTATCGGATATTATTTTTTGAGAGGCTAAAATTATACTTATATTTTTCTGAAAAAATTTATAATACATATTATATATGTGTATTTTTGTAACAGTTGCAAAGCTTTTCTGCCATTCCATCTGTTTGTTTTATTTGAGCAGTTCACTTTAATAAATTGGCAACAATTATGAGTTATTATTTTTTTCTTTAATTAATATGGATCATATTTTGAAGGGAGTCTTGAAATAATGGTAAAGTTGTCTTCACGTAACATGTAGGTTACGAGTTTGAGCTGTGAAAGATAAGCAGTCACTAATGCTCGCATTAGAGTTGACTGTTTACATTACACCTCTTAGGTTGCTATCCTTTCCCGGACGCTTTTGCATTGGGCTGCCTTTTTTTCATAATTTTTAAACCCAATTTTACTTGACTAATCACGAGCTTGCATTTTTATAAAAGCCATGCAATGCGCTCTTACTTTTAAAAACAATTGTTGTACTTTTATCCAATCGACACAATGTTATCCTAAAGACATTAGCCTTGCATGGTGCAATATCGGATAAATCTAAATAAATATAAAGAAGTAAAGACGCAAACAAACACCGGTACAAATTTTGTGCGGGATTCCTACAAAATAATGGCATGTATAAGAATCGTATTATTTTGTTCACATGTGAAATTTTCATGCTTTTGATTATCATCGTAGTGGGATATGATTTTGTTAGATGTGATGTAATTATTTACGTGTCTCTATTTTAAGTAATGTTTTTTTTTTTTTTTGCATTTATAGGATCATCTGCACTTCTAGAATAGATTTTGGAATTTTACAACAGAATTTGAGAGTTTAACTATATTCTTGATATTCTCCATACGTCTGAAAACTGAGAATGTTAATTATATAGATATTTTCCATTTCTGAAAACTGTTTTTAGATTAGTATTCGTTATACAGTTCATCAAACACTAAATATAATTTAAATTATTAAATTAGTCACTTTTGGGCTTGTCCCTTGTACATGCTACCAATTTATACAATCAAATATTGCTAATCAGTAACTAATTTTTTAAAATTGAAGTAAGTATTTAATATTTATTTCCAAAAACAACTGAAGCAATACCATATTTTGAGGAAATTACAAATTTCTGAATTCGAAAATATAACAGCGAACGTAACCGTTAAGAAGTAAATGAAAATCTTGCCACGTTTTCATCATCCCGCAGCCTTTGTACGCACCAATTACTGTTGTCTGTGCATTAAAAAATACAGGTAGTTGCTGTACAGAATAGTGGGCCTGTCCGTGTCAGGTGGAATGTACTACTAATATTTAATTACTTAATACCCAAGAAATTTGGATGTTTGCTAATCCAATTTGAAAATGGAGTAACTATGATTAGTTGCCACAATACTGCAGTAATTAATTACTATACTATGTTATGGTGAATAGATATTTCTTATATGTATCTAATTACATAAACAGTTTTTAAGTGTGATTGTATAATTCTTTTATGCTACCAATATATAAAGTTAAACTCTTAAAAAAGACAATGAATAGTATATTTTAACTTATACATTGACAATTATTAAAAACAATTATTAGTAGTATAATTTAATTTGTTATAACAGATAAATCTACTTTGTTTTTTTAAATATTTAATTTCAACTATTATAGTTAATTACGTGTAGGTATATTTCTTCCCCTCTCTCTCTTATAACTCAATAGACATGTTTTGAACTATAACTCTTCTACTGCCTCGATAATCAGGTGCTGTCCTTTTTGTCGTTTGCAGTTTCTTCCCCTCATTAATGAAAGATAATGAAGTTCCCTAGTCTATCAAGAGTTTTTATTTTTATATATTTTCGCTTGACAGAAAGATAGTATAATATATATTTTTTAAAAAGGACCTCAGTTACTCCCTTTGCACAATTGAAAATAATTGGAACAAATATTTATATATTAGTTTGATTTATAAATACATGTAAAGAGGATGTTAAAAATTGTTGCATGCTCAATGCTTCACTTTTTAATGCTTCAAGCAAGAGAAATATAATGGTCTTATGTCTAACATCTCAGATTTTAAACAGAGTCTTACATCAGCAAAATACAAGAGAAATGCTGAGTATATAAGTTAACAAGTATTATACCTTAGTAACACGTTTTAAAGGCGTGCGGGTCTAGGTCCGGAACGGATAATATCACTAGCGGACTGTGTTGTTACAGATGGTATCCGAGCCATTCTTGTGCCAGCCTTGCCGATGATGGGTCAGAGTTCAACTGAGTTTAGGCAAATTCCGGTTAGGCGGGGCAAACATCAGTCACTACTAGAAATTCGGCAAAAACCGACCAAGGTCGACCGACCAACTTTGGTCGATTTTTCAAAATATATATTTTTTTAATTTTTCTTTTACGAAACCGACCAACTTTGGCCGGTTTTCTTTGGCGCAAAAATGCGGAAAATTATTTTTGAGTCCCGCGAAATTTATGTTTCAAGAAACCGACCAACTTTAGTCGGTTTTTTAATTAAAATAAATAAAAATTAATATTAAAAAAACGACCAAAATTGGTCGGTTAATTCGGCCGGTCATTTAAAAAAACCGACCAACTTTGGTCGGTAATTTTACTTTTTAATAAAACCGACCAACTTTGGTCGATTATTTTCGTGCGAAAATACAATTAAAGAGTATAAATCAAATAAAAAACAGTCTTAAAACAAAATGTACCAATGATCTAGTGGTAGAATAGTATCCAGTCACAGTACAGACCACGGTTCGATTCCCAAATGGTGAATCTTTTTATTACACAATTAAAACACCGACCAACTTTGGTCGGAAAAAACCGACCAACTTTGGTCGGTTTTTTTTGCAATATTGTTTTTTTGAATTTAATTGACCGACCAAAGTTGGTCAGTAATTTCCGACCAACTTTGGTCGGTATGCCTTTCCGACCACAAAAATACCGTCCACACGTAAATGGTCGCGTTTTGGTCGATTTTTGGTCATTACCGACCAACGTTGGTCGGTTTGTTTGGTCGATTTTTACCGGATTTCTAGTAGTGAGTGCTGAGTCTAGGCGAATCCCATGCGGTGGGGTAAACCTCAGTGAGGACGTTGAGTCCATAAGAAGGGGTGTATGTAACACCCCCAAACTTTAGACAGTTTCACATCGGCAAAATACAAAAGGGATATTAAGTATATAAGTTAACAAACCTTATACACTAGTGACATGTTTTAAAGCCGTGCGTACCTAGGCTCAAAGGAGATAATATCACTAGTGAGCTGGGTGTTATATTAGCCCAAAATGAGATTTTTGTATTAGATTTTTGAAATTTGGGATGAAATATGTGGTCCTAGTGTATATCCTTAAGAGAGGTGAAATATTTGTAACATTTACAATGAAATAAGTGTAAAGTAGATTAGCAATACAAATGTCTTCAATGCTATCTGTGATCAACAGACAAACAAGTAGATTTTATATGAATTAACATGACAATTAATTTATATCATTTCATGATTAGATTTATCTGCATACGAATATAGGATCATAATTTATTAAGCGACTTGAAATTGTAAGATCTAGAATCACTCGCTACTAACAAATAACAACCAGATATTGGACATTTATCCACTTGATTAAAAATTTTGGTCACATTAGTTCTAATTTTATAGAAGTGCAATTTAACATGCTTTCAAAATCTAATCAAATAATTCCTCTTAGATTATTTATTGGACATATACATAAATACATATATTGACACCTTACGGGGGCGAAGCCACATTGTCCTCTTCGTTGAAAAATTACACTATATATATAAGTAAAATATTAGATTTTAGAGGTATACAATATATGTTGAACACTCTTTGTCGGAAAAATATTTTTTACTTCTTTCGAGTTTGAACACCCTTGAAAACATTTCTGGTTTTGCCACTGACATAAAATACTTCATAAAATTTAGTTTATTCTCAAATCTCAATTTTTTTGTCTGTAAAAATACCACACATCACAGTGCAAAAAGGCCTAAGATATACATTTTCATGATTACAGAAATGCATCGGCCAGTAGCATCCCACATCTTTTACCTAAATCTTAATATTCACAGACTATAATGATACATTTCATTGCTAATCAAGGGCAAGTTAGTACTTTCACTTGATTGGAGAAAATTTAGTAAGTCGGTTATGCTAGGCGATCAAGCTTAGCCTCTTGAAACTTAGCATTAACTGAAAAACCAAAGTTTGCTTAAGCAACACTAAAACTAAGCTAAATATAAATTATATTATTATCTGTAATTTCTCAGCAAATCACCATCAATTTAAAAATCCCTTTTCTTTTCCCTTTTTCGTAGTTAAGGAAAACAATCCAAGAAATTAAGAAGGGTCCACGGTAAGTTACTAAAAATAAAATAAAAATGAAAAAATAAAAAACCCAGCGTTTGTCAGATTCAGAGCCACCATTTTCTCTCTCTTTCCTTTTTCACTGGCACTTCTCTCCCTCTGTGTGTGTGTGTGTGTTAGTACTGAGTACATACAATACAAATACTGCGAAACTTTGCTCTCTTCATTTTAATGGCGTGACTTGAAAACAACACTGTCCTTTTCTTATTCCTCCCCACTCACTACCAAATATCCATCTGCTCTTCAAATACTCAAAACCCCAAATACAGAAACAAAATCTTCTCTAATTCCCAATGCAACTTTATTAATTTCCTCACCAACCTTAAAAACTAAAAATTCTCCTCGTATTGTATTAATCTAATATCCATCCACATATTTCTGTTTCTTAGTATAGTTGTTAACACGTAACGTGTGTGTGTGTGTGTATTTATGTGTGTTTGCTATATATAGTTTTTACACGGGCTTTGTATTCTGTGATGTATAGAGGTGAAGAAAGGGGAAAAATGAAGGGTGCTGAAGAAATGCTGAGGATGATGATGATGAAGGAAAACGTTTCATATTTGCATCAAAATCATCAATATGATCATCAAACGATGATTGGGTTTTCGCAGTCGGGTTCAAGTTCTTCGTTTTCTGGTACTGGGTTTGGTTTATATGGTGATAATTCAGTGGATTCTTGGAATGTATTTGATCATCAGAATATTAATCAAGGAGAAGGAGGAGTAGTTGATATTACTAATACTACTTCTGGTTGGTCTAACATGCTTTTTCAGGAACAGAATTTTGATAAGCATGTTGACATAGGTGATCTGTCTAAGAGATTTAATTATGGGATGAGTATCAATGGAACAGGAAATTTTGGTAATGATTTTTGTGATTTTCAAAAGTCAGGAGAATTATTAGGTGGACAGAAAGATTATTTGTATGATTCAATGGGGTCTTTTTGTAGTACTAACAAACATCCTGTTAATCCTCTGTACAATGACCTCTGTTTTCAAAAAGAGCAAATTGATTATACTAACTTGTGTAACATGAATAGGCCTAGTAGTAATGTGAGTCTTGGATACTCAGAGCAGTGTGGATTTAATGATGTTGGTGTTGATAGGAGTTTGCTTAGCTCATTACATGGCATAAATTCAGAATGTGAATGTTCCATTTTAAAGCAGCAAAGGGCTAAATCAATACCTACTACTAACATAGTGAATGTGAATCACCCTCTTTCCCCATTGCCAAATTCAAGAGGCCACGAGAGTGAAGACAGCTTCATTATTCAAGGGGAATGTTTAAAATATGCTTCTGAACACAGAGGTTTAAAGGGTCACAAGAAAAAATCACGGAATGAGATTAAAATGGAGAGGTTGCAAGAGAAGAAACCAGCAAGAAATAGCTTAATGCAGCATAATGGAGAATCTTGTCAAGTTGGTTTAAGGGACACTGAATTCCAAGTAAGAGGAGTTAGTAAAAATGGTTTGGCCTCAAGGGATGATGCTAGTCTTACGCGTTCGGAACAAAACTATGTGTATTTGGCAGCTAAAGATCAGCTGGGGTGTAGGTATTTACAGAGGATATTTGATGAAGGGACCTCAGATGATGTTCAGATAATATTCAATGGCATCATACATAATATCTTTGAGTTAATGAAGGATCCATTCGGGAACTATCTCGTGCAGAAATTATTGACTGTTTGTAGTGATGAGCAGAGAATGCAGTTTGTGCTCGCGGTGACTGATAATCCAGGAGAGCTTGTGAAAACATCTAGGACTACGCACGGGTAAATGCAGTAGAATTTTGCTCTACCCTTTTTGCAACTCTTCACATTGTTGATTCTTGAACTTCTTTTTTTAACCAAGCTGCAATCATTTCCTTGATTCAGGACCCGTGTTGTGCAAAAGTTAATTGAGACAATGAAGACCAGGCTGGAAATTTCGTTAGTTATAAGGGCACTTCAACCTGGTATTCTTAATCTCATGATGGATGTCAATGGAAATCATGTGGTTCAGCGTTGCTTGCATTGTTTAAGCAAAGATCATAACAAGGTCTGACATCATTTTCTTCTTGAAAATAACTGGAGTTGTTAGGTGGAAATACTGATAAACATAATATATTCATGTGCCTAAGTTACTTGTTCAGTATTAATACTTTGGCTTAAATTTAGACCACCTCTTTGTTGGCAAAATTTAAATGCATGATAATGTCATGAATACATAGTAAATATTACTTATCTGTGTTAATGTGGCTAGTCCTATGCATGATATATCAGCTAAAATTTCTCTTTATCTTTCAAGTGATTCCTAAGAGCTGTATTATTGAATGTATTCTGACTTTGATGGCTCTAGAGGGTCATTCATCTGTTTTTCACTTCCTGAATTTTGGTTAGTTTGTCTGTGTTGAGGCAAGTAACTTTTAGTGTGTTCCAGTGTAAATGGTATAAGTTAAAAGGTTCACACTTAAACATGTAGTTGAAATACACATGTTGACAAATTCCACAACCAAACGCCAGTTGCATGTCAGCAACAGATGTTTGTTCATAAGATCCGTCTGTTTAAAAAATAAATTGTCTGCTCACAAAATCACTGAGTCCTTGAGGACATAATACTCACTGTGATACATTGGTAGTGTACTAGATATTCCATTTCAATTGGTTCTGCTTCCATTATTCTAAGTATCTAATCTGACTAAGTTTTCCTATCCTGCACGGCTAGTATTTGGTCTTGAGTTTTTCCTCAGATATGATAAAGACATGTTGGCTCTGTGTGTGCTTGCAAAGTTTGTAAAGCAATAAACACTAAATTCACAAAGAAGGTGAAAGGAGTGGCAATCCTTTATCTGCCTGTTATGTTCTTTTCTTCATGTGTGTTGCTTGACAGATCGATAGTTTCAACACTCTGCGGATCTTCAGTTAAAATATGTAGCTCTTTACTTTCAGTTCAATTTGATTTCTTCTCACATGGGATGTACTATATCTGAAGCAGAACATGTGGGCCTTTATTGTTGTTGAACAATATTCATAGGAACAGAATATTTATATAGATGAGAAGTATCTTGGGGAGATCACCGTAGTTGTGCACTTATACCTATTTGTATTTTCATATCTGTAAAATATGAACTCAACAATTATTAGTTCAATTAGCTTTTAAAGTATTTCATTATTTATTCTGAAACTGGTCTGTTCAATGAATCACTATGCAGCTTATTTTTGATGTTGCGAGTAAACATTGTATTGATATTGCAACACATCGTTATGGATGCTGTGTGCTGAACAAATGCATCACTTATTCAACTGGGAAGCAACGTGAGAAGTTGCTTGTTGGGATTTGTTCTAATGGGCTTAAGCTTGCTCAAGATCCTTTTGGGTAAAAATCAGAACTTTTACTCTGGTCCTTTACTTTATTGATCTTTTAGTGCAGAAACTTCGTAAGATAATTTTAGAAGCAAATTCTGGTCTAGTATCAAGATGATGGCATGTAGTGTGCTGATAAAATTATTCACTTCTGCTGTTCTTAATGTGTCTGCTTGTTCAATGTTTTTGGAACATTGTAATATACCTGCTTACACTCAAATTATCTGTATATTGTTTTAGTGTAATCTTCTTCCAGAGTCATGTTACATGTTCCATATTACCACATTTAAAGCTAGCTTTGTCCTCTTGATAGATTACTAGCGATCAACTGCCAGGAGACCCAATGGAAGTGCGTGAGACTGTTTATAGGATATGGCTCAGCAGTTCACCCCTTATGGTTTTGTGTATACTATCAATATTTAGGAACATATGAAAAATATAACTGTCGTTCATTGCAAATATGATTCCAACAAACTCGGCAAAATTAGTCCCGAGAAGATTAGTAGATTGCGGACTTCTTTTTAGTGGAGCATCTGAACAACCTAAAATCCATATGGTCTTGTACACATTCCTTCTTATATTGCCAGGTACTCCAATTTCTGCTCCTTCATTACTAGAAATTGTTTGCTCAAGGAATGTGTGCTCTAAGATTGTTTCACTTTCCTAGTAGTGGAGCTTTTTTTCTTTTTCTTTTTGTGTCCTGGTAGTGGAGTTCAATGGTGACAGTTCAGTCTCTGATTTCATCATCAAGTGCACCACAGACAAGCAGCTCTTCCATGTCTTTTACTTGTCTTGTGTGATGTAAACGATGCCCATATTCCATTAATATTTGCCTTTTAACATTGCTAGTTACCTCAAGAAAGTTATATATAGTGTGTCATTTTTATCATTTCCTTACAGCAGCATATGTGTGTTGCCTGCATAGTCATTTTTGTGGCGCCTTTTCGTTCTGCTTCTTTACATACTAAAATTTCTTGAAATTTTCTGACTCACAATACAGGAATTATGTTGTTCAATTCATAATAGAGTTAAAGATAGCCTCTGCTGCAGCCATGTTGCTCTCTCAGTTTGATGGCCATTATGCATACCTCTCAAGGCAAAAGTTTGGCAGTCATGTTGTTGAAAAGTTCCTCAAGTGTGTTGAAGAAAGTAAGTCGAGAATCATCAATGAGTTAGTCTCAGAGCCTCATTTTGATCAGTTGCTGCAAGATCCTTTCGCTAACTATGTGATTCAGTCTGCACTTGGCGTTACTAAGGTTAGTCTATCAACTTGTTATATTTCTGTATACCTAGATGCTTTAAACTTGTTATGTTTCCATATAATTAGGTGCTTCAAGCTCTGATTTCCATATGTGATGATGTCTTTGGTTCAGCTCCAACCTATGTGCTGGCCATTTGTTGGTTGAGTAATACTTTATGCATGTATGGGTTCTGATAAAACTGACGATAAGATACATTTCTGATGAGCTAATGAGTCGGATTTTCTGAATGATATCTCTTTGAGCCCCACTCTCCTTTTCAGCTGAAAGGAAAAGTGAAAAAGAAAATGTGTTCTTTCTCTAATTCCTAAACAAAGATTATAATGCTCTCCTGTAGTAAGATGGACACTGTGCTCAAGCTTGACTTGTATCCAACAAGAATGTGTTTAAGTATTAATTTCTGATGTTCAGAAGAATGAAGTCAAAAACCTGTCATTTCATTTCCAATTGATGCTTTACGCGAAAATATATTGATGAGTAACATGTGTGTGCATTAGGTGGGTTTCTAGAGAGAGAGAGAGGTAAACTTCTAAACAAAGTTCCTACTAGCACCAGGACATGTGTTTTGGCAGAATTTCCGTTTCCACGAGTCAATATCTGTTGTAGTCATCACTGTAGAAGCAATTTACTGCATTGTTATACACTAAGTTTACATTGTGTCCAAGTTCTCAAATTTGTTGTTATATCAGGTGGATGATTCTTGGACATATAAACTGGAACTTGCTTCCACTAGTAACTAGGACGTGTTAATACCAAGTCTAATTAGTTATTTTGACCAAAGTAGTTACGCTGGACTAGTACCATATGAGACATGACTTGGTAAACAAAACCAGATGATTGTTTCAGTATTTGCATATTCTTATTCCTTGTAACTTTTACTTTGAAGCAGGGATCCGTTCGAGCTTTGCTGCTTCAAGCTGTGAGGCCTCACATGCTTCTCCTGCGCACAAGTCCATACTGCAAGAAGATCTTCTCTCGGCGACTACTAAAAAAGTAATGCTCCAAGCCAGAGTAAAATGTTGTTGTTCTCTTCTCTATTTAGGTACTAGATGTGGAATGTATCTTATCTATGATCCTATTAAGGTGATCAGTACCAGCTTAGACTGTTGTATGTCATACAAATTTTGGTTGATGCGACTTTGTATGATGATGTTTGCCTTCTTGCTAAAACCTTCGAATGTGTAAGATTATAAAGGATGGTGACAATCTGTGACTTATCTAAATCAAGTTCCTATTTCTGTTCTGGTATTCACAGAAGATTTTAATCTGGTCAAAGTTACTTGATCATTCTGTAGGACTTTCATGCTTATCTGGTGCACTTAAACTCTTTTAGTGAGATATATGTTTGCTTTACTTGGCAGTGATATCGATATGATGAACGCAAAATCAACGTGACAGATGCAAATAGTTGGAAATTGTGCTATCAATATAATGGATGCAAGATGAAAAACGGATGCAAATTATAGAAAAACATTCATAAAGTTGTACATTCAAAGTTTATCACAAGAAGAAAAGGACTAAAAGCTCACGTTAAACAGACCACGCTTAAACATCAAACATACAACGGATGCCAACTCTCAAATATAGGGGATAGCGTGTTTATTCTGGTCATTATAAAACAGAAGCAAAACCTTCTTAGTCCTCCTCTTGTCCAAGCAGAGCCAACAACATACTCTCATAATCTCCTCTTGTATCTTTGGCGATGGCGCGACCCAGAGGGATGCTATCCCTCTTCTGGTACTCATCAGCGATAATCTTCATATCAACCTCAGCCCTTGTAGCGATAACTCTGGTCAGATGATCTTCATCTGTTCCTCTCCTGTTAATTGCATCTCGAAGAACCTCCACGAAGTAGTGCTCGGGGTAGACAAGACCTTTTATGGTTGCCCTCAATAGTCCAACAAACTCATCCCCCTCTTCCAATTGCTGCCCATTAGCAAAAAAAACTCAATAAATCAGTAAAGCAGAAATAACAAAGCCAGTCCTAGAGTATAAAGGGGCATCACTGAAAGAAAAGGAACAATGGATGGAATGTGTTTACCTTTAGGATATCCTCTTCATATTCATCTTTGTAATGGTTCAGAGTAGCATTGATCTGTGCTTTGCTCCTTGTGGCTAGAATTCTGATGACCTCATCGTCACTGTAAGCCTTATCGGAGATCTTCTCGTGCAGTATTTTAGCTTCTGCTTTAGCAAGGCGCAAGTCCACCTCGTCCCCTCCATATCGGTAGGAGCTCACAAGAGGTACCAAAAGCTGAAACAAATTGGAAACTTGAATGAGTAACTCAACAAATTCAATATTCAGCGTCACTATTCATCCAAGCAAGAGGCAAACTTAATGAACAACCTTAGACAGTACACTGCAAATGGTATCGCATAAATCATAGACAAAGACATCCTTGCCTTGACAATGTGTACAAGGTTAACTTTTCATTCATCAAACATATAGACTAGAAATGTTATACTTTGGCGATCTTCTCAGATACCATTCAAGCCTCGTGTAATTTGACAACAACTTAATGAATTATTGGTAAGGACTAAGTGTATATGAAACCACAAATGAGACTTGTTGCAATTAGAACGATTTAAACGTTAGTGATTAATCCAGTACCTTGCGGTGTTCCCCAGTAGTGTGATAAGCAACGTCCTCTTCAAGAGATTTCTTGAAACGAGCATGATAAGCTTCCCTTGCCAAAACCAATTCTTTAGGAGATCTGGTACAAGCTATCTCCACAAGAACAAAATTGCTTTTTGTCCATCTCTTAGTAGCTTCCTTAGCCAAATAGGCATCGCGTTCTGAAGGATCCAATGTCCACACTACCACCAATTTCTGAGAGAAAAACATAAGTGTTAGCCTTTTTCATCAAAATCCAGCTATGATCGAGGATCTAGAATCAATGGACAAGACCCGCCTTTGATCACAGTAACTCGGAAACTCAACTGATCAACTAATAAGTATTCAAACAAATCTAAGGTTTTATCAAATTTGTTCATGTTATTATCTTAAGGGGGTGTTTAAAATAACCTCAAAATCATTGGTAAGTTCTCTGTCCAACTCTTTAAGGAGATCTTCACCAAAAGTCTCAGCATAAGTCTGTTGAATCAACTTGCGTTGAGCAGCATTTCTATGAGCCAAAATTGATATGATCAACTTCTCATTTGTTCCCCATCCTGCAAACAGTAACCATCAAAAGTCAATCTCACCGTATAACTTAAGATCAACCATCAATCAAATAATAATAGCAAGATCTTTATAGTCAGAAAATAGTAACCAGTATCTGAACTAGATGTATAGAATATACTAAAAGATAAAAGAATGAAGCAAATTAAAGAAGTGATCTGTGAATATGTATGGTCTATATATACATCAAATTGACCAATCTTACAAAGATCTAATGCTATAAGTTGATACAAATAGTGAAGAGAGGCCTTAAATTATTTAAGATGAGAATTAAATACGCATAAAGAGATTAGTAATAGACCTTTGAAGGCAGATCGGAGTTGTTCACAGTCTTCAGCAACTGAAGGAACTTCTGCCGGAACAGTAAGACTAGCCATTTTTTTTTCTGTCTGTGGAAGATATGATTGTCAAAACTCGTAAATGCTAGCTGACTAAAGTAAGATTGTATAATTTTCCACCTTCCCTTCTTGCCTTTTTAAAGACAGCAAAAATTACCTTTGCGTTACAATCCTTTTTGTTTTGTTTTTTCCGCGTTTAGCGGTGTCAATCAAAGAAATCAAAAAAGTTTCAATACTACGATATTTTAATTTTAATGGATCTTAAATAAATACAAGATGTCGAAAAAGAATTCAAATATGATTTCTAGAATTTCAATCCTTTTCGTAGTAGCCACATCACATACCACTACGTGCCATATGTACGTGTTTTAATGAATAAGCTGATATATTATACTACGATATTTTAATGGATCTTAAATACAAGATCCACATATTCTCACAAGTGGCCCCTATTTCCCATATCCCTTTCACCAAATGTCGAAAAAGTTGTCCAATTACTTCAATCTTCACCTTACAACTTGTCCTCTCTGCATTTTCTTTCTCCCTTTTTTTTTTTTCCTATTCAAAGGCCTATGCAGCTTGAAAATAAATTTGGTTGAAATTTAAAAAATAAATTTTTAAGTTTCGTTGAAAAATAAATTTTAAAAGTTGAAATTATTTTTGAACATATATTTTATTTGAAAAAAACTTGAAATTTTATAAGTGGAAGAAAATATTTCATCCAAAAACTGCCCTTAATCAAATTTTGGGAACTTAAAAACTTTTTTCAACAAAAAATTTTAAAAACTGATCATATTCCATGAACTAAAAATATTTTTAAATTTCTTTTGAAAAAAAAGCCAAATTTTTTAACCAAACTAGAGCTTACGTGTGAATTATTTAAACTGCATACAGATGGTTTTCATGTGCTTGCTGCATCTGTAATGATTCGAAGTTTCTGCATCGGATGACCCCAAGGTACATAAATTATCGTGTTATTGATGTACTATAATATATGTTGTGCTAAAAGAAAAAAAGCCAATTAAATATATATATATATATATATAT
>AWOL01S0367541.1:0-10051 GCA_000715115.1 Nicotiana otophora
TTTTCTCTATACTTGTCTCTACTTTACTGTCTTTATTTTATAACAATTTTATTAATATAAAATTAATACATGAGTTTTATAATACAATGCTAAGATAAGGTACACAGATTCTGATTTGCAAAGAACAAAAGGTTGCGCATTTAGAACATCCTTGTGTAAAACTTTTGACCAAGTGCGCTTTGTCACGTGATTCTCTCACGCCATCAAGTTCAAGGAGCACGTGAACGTCGTGAGTTGCGTTGAACCGGCTAAGGAATAGAAATTTCTTCCGAAATTCTTTTTTTTTTTAAATGTTCTTTTGGAATTTTTTTTCCATCAATCACAATAAGAAAAAAATATTTTCAGTTTTTAGGAATAATTAAAAAATGAAATAAGTTGAATAGCTGAAGATTGTCAAATCAAAATATTGAGTGCACTTGAAACACTTCCATCAACTTATTCGATTTTTTAAAAAAATAGCTGGCCTTAATTATTTTTTTGCTTCTCAAGCTTCACATGGGTTTTCGTATCCTAATCACAAAAATTTAATTCTTGACTTGAGATCGTACGGCTCAAAATGATAGAAAAAGAAAGCACGAAAGACAAGACTCTGCTGTTACATCAGCATCACCAAAGCTAAAGAACAATTTGGTTTGGACACATACCCAAACACCTATCTCAATGAGTCAATTCTCATTTACAGTTAAAAGCATTTTCTCCATTTTACGGAAAAATAAAAAGTTAGGGAAGGAAATTAAATGTCTATCACGTGCGTGTACCACGCAGCCATGAATTGATTCACGTTGTAGTCACGTGCGGTTCACGAGGCTTTTACTCCACTCTGTACCAAGTAATTAGGTAAAAAAAGTTTAGTTCCGCGCAATACTATATGTAACTTTCACAGCACATGATAACTTAGAAATTAAATAATAATATAATAATATTTTCAATTAATTTATTTTAATTATAAAAATTGTTTTATGGCAATACTGTTAGTTGTAATACTAACCACCTAACAAGTGTTGGGGCTACTTTTGTGCTTTATTTGTTCGTCGAATTCTAGGTGATTAGATGGGGACACGTGGTAGTGAATTGCTGAATGAATGCCACGTAAAGAGGAATTACTTGTAGTGCTGTGCGGAACGTGTTATCCTTGATTTGCAGTATTAATTAAATTAGGTAAAACGTTAAGAGGAGAACCCAAATGGCGTGACGAACAAGCTGGCGGTGCGTGACGCCTCGACTCACTTTTCACGTGAATATATTCGTCCCCTCCCAAACTAATTACCGTTCGCTTGTTTTTCCGTCTCAAACATAACTTCATTTTTTTAAAATTATTTTCAACACAATTTTAAAAATCTTTTTTTTTTCAAGTTTTAATCAAATTTATTTCCAAACACTACTTTAAAAAACTTTTTTTTGCCAGGTTTAGTAGAAATTTGTTTCAGAAAATATGAAAAAGATTGCATAATAAGTTAATAGATGATAGAACATCATATTGTTTTTTTGAGTACTGAAGTACCTTCAAGCTGAAATTAATGCTAATAGTTTATATTGAAAATTAAGGTTCAATTATGTAAAAATACATTTAAATCTTACGTGCGATTATCGAATACTTATATTGAAGCCCATTTCCTTTTGACGCACTACACTACTTTGACTCTTTGAGGTTTGAAATAATTAAAATTTTAAATTTTGCTTGAAAATCAACCTAGTGTTACATAATTTGGGATATAGAAAGTGAGTACAATATCTAGCTAAGCGTCTGAGTCGTTTTTAGACTAAATAGATACATTTAATTGGAATGCCGCATAGTTTTTATTTATTTTATTTACTTTTGGCAATAAAAGAATTTATGTGAGATAAATGAGTAGTAATATTTTAGACTAAAAAAATTATATTGTAAACCACTTACTATTGTTGAGATAATAGAAAGCAACTTTTGTCGCGCCACTTGCCAGACAAGTTGTTCTGGGTCACATGTCATGAAATAGGATATCCACATTTTCACGAGTTTCTTTCTGTTCAGATTGTTCACGTTTTTTCGGATTTAACCCAACCCCAAATCACGATTATTAACTTATTACGATCCACTAATCCCATCTTCTATTATTCTTTGATTTGCGTGACCCACTTTTTTAGTTCCTCTCTATAGTTGAGATAATTGCATTTTGAAGTTATAAATAGGTTACTAAAGACAAAGGCTTTGGAACATTTTCTTTGATTACTGAATATCTGAAAAGGAATTTCAGCTCGTTTAACCCAACTCCTAGAAAATTAGAAATGCTTATTTTAAAGAGCAAGGGGTCGATTGGTTATTAGATAAAATATGAAATTGTATTTGTTTCATATTTGATTATGAATATTAGGTAATGATAAGGTAAATTTTATAATTAGAATGATATAATTAATTATCCTATATAAAAAGTGAGATAATTAATTTCATAAAATATTCTTGTCTATTCATAGGACTCCTAAGTCCTAAGGTATATAGTTAAGTTAGATGTGAGATGATTGAAAGCAATCTTTGTAATTCAGAGTTTTAATGTACTGAATCCTTGATTGGAGGTTCTAATTCAACAAAATATAAATCTCTTCTAGTGAAAATGAGCCAGCATACCTTTGTTTTATTAATAGAGAAAAGCATACTAAAAAGAAAATTTAAAAATAAAAAATACGCAAGGCGTTTGTTGAATTTTAGTTTAATGATTTACAAGTAAGACCGAGATGGGGTCCCACATAATTAAAAAGTACCCCCACATATTAATGAAGCACTTGGTTTAGGAATCAATTACCACCCGTAGGAGCCTTAGATTCCACTCAATTTGGCCTATTAGTGTGTTGTTAAAGCTTTATTTGTCCCTTAATCAGCATCAAAAGCTCCAAATGGACAAAATCAAAAGACTAATCCCCTTTTTTTTTTACCTAGGATTTCCTTTTCGCTTTAGCCCTTTTACTATTTGATATCCAACTATCTATTATCACATGGTTGACAATGGCCTCATATTGTCACTTTCTATTCACATTGCATTATTAAGGAGGAAAAGTAAAAGACAAAATAATTTAATAAATAAAAGATTTAAAAAAAAGGCGATAGGCTGATATCTCTGTCTGAGGTATTAAGGAAATAGCACCAAAATGCTATTCCATACCCTTTCCTATAAAATTAGGAAGTCATGTCAAATCTTCACAAATTATGAGAGAAAAATCATCAATAGGAATTAATTCAAATAGTCGCTCATTCAACCGCTTAAACTAAAAATAGTCGATGGAGATATAATATATGCATAATTCATATTTTATATGTGTATAATTATGTATAGTTATTGTATAATCTATGGTTATGGCTAAAACAAATAAACAGTGAATATAATCGGCTATTCCGGTAAAGATTCCTTAATTTTAATATCAAAAGTTGATGAAATTGATCAAGAACTAATATAAATGAAAAATAACTCGTCTTAAGATGTTGATCATCGATAATAATTTTTGATGAAATTGAACAAAAATTTATATATATGACCAAACATGTTGTCTAAAAATGTTAAACGACTTGACGTAAACTAAGTTAGAATATAAATATAAAATGTATAAACATTTTGGGATAAAAGGAGTGATTTTTGGTTTAAAACCTATCCTCATCATAAATAGATTGGATGAATGTAAATTTAAATTAAGGGAAAATACTAGATTAAATTTGATAAGTCCCAGTTTCAAAAATATAGACGTCGTCACAAAGGCCACGTTTTTTTCATTTCACTATACAGAATCATGAAATGAAAAGTGAGTAGATATTTGACAAGTGATGAATAGTTTTTTGACACTTGGAAAACTGCTTCTGATTAAAAATTCGAACTTATCGTAAATAGACAAATAAATAGGATTAGATCTTTATAGCATTTTAGGCAGTCCTATTAAGGGTGCACATGTTTTGTCATCCTTTCTGAAACACGTGTCAAAGTAAAATTCCTTTTTCATATTAACAAGAAAATGAAAAAATAATTCTACTAGTGGGGTCTGGGGAAGGTAGTGTGTACGCAGACCTTACCCCTATCTTGGGATAGAGAGGTTATTTTCGAATGACCTTTGGCATCCTTCCCTCAAAGAACTTCCCATCTTGCTAAAATAGGGTGACTCGAACTCACAACCTCTTGATTGAATATGGAGGATGCTTGCCTCAGATCAACCCACCTTATCGATAAAATAAAAAAACGGAAAGAAATATTAATCACTGCCGACTATTTCTCAAACAAATCTATATCACGAAAAAGCATGTTCATGTATTAACCCAACCATGGTTAAATCTTTTAACCCTTTAAACCCCTAACTAACCATAGTATACACACTAACACACATGCAGTTGGGATTTAGAGAAACTATAACCCAAAATATACCCCCGCCTCTCCCCCCCCCCCCCCCCTATCTCTCTCTAACTTTGCAAGAAAATAGAGAAAACAGCTTCTCTCATTTCGGTTCTCAAAAAACTACCAATATTTCTTTATTGGGGCAAAACTATAGTATTTTCCCAGTTGAATTCTAGTTCTATTACAGAACCTCAGTTTCTTCCAGAGCTCAAAAGTTTGCTTGGTCACCTTCTTGACTGCAAAGATACCGGTGTGTATTTTTCATGCTTTTTTACCAATCTTCTTTGCTTGTACATTTATGCATTTTTATGTCCAAGTTTGTATCCTTTCTGGGTATTTTTTTATAGTTACTTATACCCTCTAGTTTCCAAGCTTTTGAGATCTGAAAAGTAGAGGTATGGACAATTGGGTGTTCAATAAGAAGAAGAAGATCAATTGTTTTTCTTGAAGTTACGATGAGTTTGCTTTAGATTGGTTAATTGGTGTTCTAGAATGTGTTAAAGGTTCAAGCTTTGGAGGAGAAAAAAAAAGAATTGTCTTTTTCAGTTCTTGTTTCATCTAGGAATATAAATTTGGAATCTCTTTTGGGTCCTAGGGGTGTTTTGTAGTTCAAGGGATTTTTTTTACTAGGTAGAGATGGGTACGGGGAATATGTCGTGGAGTGATGAGGATAAGGCAACAGTGGCGGCTGTACTGGGAAAAGAAGCTTTTGAATATTTGATATCTAGCTCGGTTTCAGCAGAATGTTCTTTAATGGCAATAGGGAATGATCAGAATTTGCAGAATAAGCTTTCAGATCTCGTGGAACGCCCGAACGCCACTAATTTTAGCTGGAATTATGCCATCTTTTGGCAAATTTCACGGTCTAAATCGGGGGAATTGGTGCTAGGGTGGGGCGATGGGTGTTGCAGAGAACCTAGGGAAGGAGAGGAGCGTGAAGTTAAAAGTATATTTAATCTACGCCTTGAGGATGAGGCTCCACAAAGGATGAGGAAAAGGGTCCTTCAGAAGTTGCATATGTTATTTGGTGGAACAGATGAAGATAACTATGCTATTGGATTGGATAGGGTCACTGATACTGAAATATTCTTCCTTGCCTCGATGTACTTTTCGTTCCCTCGAGGAGAGGGAGGTCCAGGGAAGTGTTTTGGTTCGGGTAAGCATTTGTGGTTATCAGATGCATTGAAGTCCCCTCTAGATTATTGTGCTAGATCTTTCCTAGCTAAGTCAGCTGGTATGCAAACTATTGTTTTGATCCCAACTGATGTTGGAGTTGTGGAATTGGGATCAGTGAGATCGATACCGGAAAGTTTGGAGCTATTGCATTCTATAAAATCTTGCTTCTCTTCGTTTCTTGTTAGGGCTAAGCAAGCAGCAGGTTTAGCAGTTGTAACTGAGAAAAAAGATGGAAACAATTCCTCCTTTTCGAGCTCAGCTTTTAGTGAGCGACCAGATGGAATTCCTAAGATTTTTGGGCACGATTTAAATTCCGGTACCCACTTTAGGGAAAAACTTGCTGTTAGGAAAGCGGAGGAGAGACCATGGGATATTTACCAAAACGGTAACAGAATGCCATTCATGAACGGGCGTACTGGTTTACATGCTGCTTCTTGGGCGCAATTCAGTAATGTGAAGCCGGTAAAGCCAGTGGAGCTCTATAGTCCTCAGACGCCCCCAGCACACAACCTACAAGAGCTTGTCAATGGTGGAAGGGAAGAATTCCGTTTGAACAACTTTCAGCATCAAAAGCCTGCTAGAATGCAAATTGATTTCACTGGAGCAACCTCGAGACCCATTATTTCGCCAGCACACACTGTTGAGTCTGAACATTCAGATGTTGAAGCTTCGTGTAAGGAAGACCGTGCAGGCCCGGTTGATGAAAAGAGGCCTAGAAAACGTGGAAGAAAGCCAGCCAACGGAAGGGAAGAGCCCCTCAATCATGTAGAGGCGGAGAGGCAGCGGCGGGAAAAGCTGAACCAGCGATTCTATGCATTACGAGCTGTTGTTCCGAATATCTCCAAAATGGACAAAGCTTCCCTCTTAGGAGATGCCATTGCTTACATAACTGAGATGCAGAAAAAACTAAGAGACATGGAATCCGAGAGGGAGCTGAGATTAGGAAGCACTTCAAGGGATGCAATGGCTGCAGAAGACAGCCCGAATTCAGAGATTCAAATCCGTGGACCCGACATCAACGTAGAAGCTGCCAATGATGAAGTCATTGTAAGGGTGAGCTGTCCTCTGGAAACCCATCCAATATCAAGAGTCATCCAAACATTCAAAGATGCACAGATCAATGTTGTTGAATCAAAACTTTCTGCCGGGAATGGAACTGTATTTCACACATTTGTACTCAAGTCTAGTGGATCTGAACAGCTGACAAAGGAAAAGTTGCTGGCTGCATTTTCCAGCGAATCAGACTCGCTGAGGCAATTTTCACCGGTAGGGCAATAACAGTTTTATGTTTTATGTAGTTGCTAGGCATAAAGTGTGGTGAAGAATCATATCGTAGTTTCTGCAGAGAGTTTCGTATACATCAGTTGAAGATAGGTGGAAATAACTAGCTATTGACAAAGTAGCAGCAAATTTTCTGTGTTTGTCTATAGTATACATGTTTTATCATGAGGCAAGATGGATCAATTGCAAGCTTAACTATCTTTTGCATACCGTTATTATTTTGTATCATTCATTGTTATTAATTCTTCAGGAGCTTCTGTAGATGCATTTATGTCATCTTAGATCCAAGATGTGCATCTTACCATGGAGCTATCCAAGAATGCACAAAAGAAAGTATGGTAGAAACTAACAAGTTAATCTACTTTTTATGTGATCTATGTTTTTCCCTCTTTCTTTAGAATGCCAGGTTAGGGTTGCGGGGTTGCTTGATCTTAATTTTTGCCAATATTGGAGATTGATATAGTCAATAATTCTAATTAGTTTGGGATTGACGTGTCGTTTATTGATAAATTGATTTTTGTTTGTTCCGATTGAGTCTTATAGCGTGTTGGCCAAGCTTCTTTTGAGGCAAAAGTGTTTTTTTTGTGGTAAGAGTGTTTTTTTCTAAAATTAAAGTGTTTGGCCAAACTTTTGAAGGGAAAAAAGTGCTTTCGAGGAAAAGTAAAAGTAGAAAAAAGTACTTTTCTCCTAAAACACTTTTTGAAAAGCAATTTTAAGAAAATAGAAGCACTTTTTATTAGCTTTACCAAATATTAATTGCTACTCAAAAGTACTTTTCAAATTAAATAGCCAAACACAAACTGCTTTTCGTCAAAAGTAATTTTTTTGAAAAGCACTTTTGAGAAAAATACTTCTCAAAATAAGTTGATTTTAGAAGCTTGGCGAAATATGCTATTACTATGTTGTAAAGCTACCTTGTGCCCGGTCCATGAGAAATGCATGAAAATGATTAACTTTGTAATTTCAGTCAGAAATTTGCTGCTTGAATTGTATTTGGAAAATATTGTTCCTTGTGTTTCTTGTTATAAAGGCATAGTAGCAGTCGGAAGAATTGTCTCCTTCAGTTCCTGTCCTGTTATTAATGTAACAGATACTAATAAACTGGCCCTGTGTTTTATTTGGTGTAGTTGTAATTTATTGAACATGACAAAAACATGTGAAGGAAAGTGTGGTAGTCGTGGCAAAGTGGGAAAAGAGTTTTCAACGAGGAGAAAGTGACAACAGCGTTTTGAATATGGGTGGGCGCGTAGCTTTAACTGTACTGTGGGCTTTTGGATATGACAACAACAATTAGTAGTACATGTTTACCAGTAATAATGTATTTTTTATTTTCTTCTTTAGTTGCTTTTTTTCTAACTTTCACATTTGAAACCTTGAATTTAGTGGGCGTTTGGACATAAGAATTGTAAAATTCTAAAATAGGGGAATTTTTTTTTTAAGTGAAAATGATATTTGAAATTTAGAGTTGTGTTTGGATATGAATATAATTTTGGGTTGTTTTTGAAGTTTTTGTTAGTGATTTGAGTGAAAATTTTGAAAAACGGTTTTTTGAAGTTTTTCAAATTTTAAAAAATTTTTAAAATGCATTTTCAAGTGAAAATTGAAAATTAGTGAATAAATGCTGATTTCGGAAAAAAAAGTTAAAAGTTTTTGAAAAAAGAGAATTTTTTTTGTCCAAACTGGCTCTTAATGTCATACAGTATTTTAGGGTAATTGTCAGATTAGTAGTGTCGGCAATAACAGTAGCGACCTTTCTTTTTCAGGTTACTATTTCAGGCTGTAAAATATAAAGTTACATGTACTTGCCTTTAAGAAGAATGATTCTGGAAAAATTTTTACGTTGTTAATGTACATTGAATTTGAACTCTCTTCTTTATTATTACTGCTTACCAGATTAGTTAGATATTCATACACCCTACAGTAATTTTTATCAAAACATGTAGTGTCATGTATGTTGTTTCCAATGAGGGTTGTTTATTCATCTCTTGTACGTTACATTGGGGTTTTTCGACTACATTGTATTATTGTATGTAAAGGAGAATAAAGGCTAACTAACTATTGCCAGGTTGCATAAGAATATTTGTTGGGATCTGTTTGGCAAGTGCAATAGTTATGAAATGCATGTAACTTGTGTAATAGGAGAAAAATAGGTCTTAATGACATAATTAAAGGGGGAAAGATCTAGTGAGTATTTTGCTAGATGCAGTTAGGGGAAAAAGATAAAGATAAAGATAAAGATAAAGATTTGGAGTTGTGGGCTCTTTCTCTTTAGTGCTTTTGCCCGTGAAGGTTGTTGAGGTATCTCTGAACATTTATAGAAAGCAACAGGTAGTAAAGCTCCAAAAAGATAAGCATGTAGTAAACAAAGATCTTGTAAAAGGAAAAATTAAAAAGATTAAAAAAATACACGATCATGTTTGAGAATATTAAGGTACAAATTGCAAAACTATCTTAAACAGCTTCAGTTCTCTTTTTGACAAAGGAATTGTTCTCCTGTGTGGGGGATAGACCCGTTTAAAAAAATGTCACAAATTTGTATATTCGGCAATTCATCGTTTCAATTAGAGCTGGTGTCCCTCTCCTATGTGGTCGACAGACTGTTTTGCGAGTTGAAATTTATTAAAGAGTGCAGGTATATTAACAATACGTATTTATTTCGATTTTTTCGGTTAACGGCTTAGGTTGGAATTGCGGTACGTATAGGTATAGGAATATTTTCCTATAACAAGAAAGGACGAAAAACAATCTAAATTAAAAGGGTTTTGCTACAGCTTACAAGGTTTGGGAATTTTAAGATAAAAAGGAAACCACAAGTGAAGGGCAAAAAAGATACTTGGCTGAGAAAAGAAAGGTTGGAATGATGACAACATTCTTGTCGACGAAGGTATTGTTTGAAGGACAACAGTTACATGCTACATATTTACGCCAAATTCGCGTCGACTAGTTTTTTTTTTAATCACAAAATCATATAAACAAAAATAATTTTATTGATGTATTTATGGGTACAGTTCTGTTTATTCCCTTGATTCTTTCTTCAAACTTTTCTTCATAATTTAAGGTTGGATCATTTTTCGAACGTAAAATGATATGAATTTTCTTAGGATGTATTTAATCTCCATGAAAGTCGAACATTGTATGAATATTATTCTTGAGATATTTAATTATCAAGTAGCATTCGGCCGCACTTCCAAGTTAATCTTGAGGAAGAATTTGTTACATAATTTGATGTCTTGATCTTTGTGAAAATTAAG